>BLFK01001129.1:913301-925362 GCA_014634185.1 Astreopora myriophthalma
GGGGGGGGGGGGAACATAACTTTTTCAGTACATCACAACAAATTTCACATATTGCTCCCACAGAAAACAACTTCCTTAGAGCAGAGCACACAGTGACATTATCCAAGGGCTCTCCACAGCCTATGCCAGTGCAAGGTCCTCCAAGGAGAGAGTTAAAATTCTGAGTTCTGTGCCACCTTGATGGAAAATTTCAGTTCTGTCAAAGACAGCCAGATAGTTCCATGCAGTGCCAATGAAATTACACAAGCTTGCCTACACTACAGCCAGTATAGGGCAGCAGCAACACCTACAAAGGAGGAAGAAACAACAGTTATGTGCACCAGTCCAGAACAGTTGGCATTCTTGGTTGAGGTCTTGCACAGCCCAGAATGTACAGAAAGGTCATCCCACAAGACAGCTGACTGTAGTGGAAAGAGAAGGTTGTGGCTTAGTGATATTCTTGGTGGTGGCATACAACCAGTTCTACACCTGAAACATAACAAAGAAAAACTGTTCAGCATGTATAAAGAGAAATGTCAGGAAATGGAAGAGAAACCAGTTGGACAGACTTTGTTCTATAATGGCTTAAAGTGGTGCTGAAAACTTTAAAAATCTGAATAAGCTGGCAGGGAGGGTAAAACAGCATAGGATGCGAAACAATGAGGGTGAATGTCCAATTTCTGGGATAAAAGAAAGAGTAAAAAACTATAAGGGTCATCTCTTTCAAACAACCTGAAAAAACATGATGAATGTGCTAGTCACTGTATGGAATGGTGCCTAAGCCATGAGCCACTGTGTGGGAATCACCACACTACCTGTAACGGTAACTGTTCAAACTGCAATGAATGATGGCAGTTACCTGAAGATCTATGGAATACAGTAAATGAACTAGCTGTCTTGAGGAAAGTGTGAAAAACATGAAATCTCTTCATCCTGAAGTAAAATCTGTGCTCCTATGCTCAGACAATGGTCCACATTACAAGAACTCTAGTAGTAACCTTGGGATTATATGGCTTCAGAAATTACATGAGCTAACTGGAATTCAGCTAAGAAGGTTTTCTAACTTCGAGGCACAGAAAGGTAAAACTAAACTAGATAGCCACTACATGTATGCTACATTAAGGTTTGCATTGCGGCAGCATTTGAAAGAAGGGAACAGTGTTTTGTCTGGAGAAGACATAGTGGATGGAACAAAGGGAAGGCTGAGGGGGATTCATGTTTATCCCATCGAAGTCAACAGAGGTGCTGAACCACCACCTGCGAAAACTCTCACCGGTATTTTATCAGTATGGAGATTTTCAATAAACTTGTAACGGAATTATCATGAGAGAGAACCCTCGAATAGGGCAGGGAAAACTGTACGATAATGAAACTCTTAAGAAACTTGCAAAGAACAGCTGCAAGACAACTGAAGCATCATCTGGTTTTGACATTAACCATGCTAAAGATGTTCCCAAATTGGCTCCAAAACTTTTAAAATCAAAGCCCAAGGCTGCACAAGTCAAAGAGAGTAAGACAGGTAACAAAAATCAACAATCATCAAAAGACCTACTAAGAGCGACTCGAACAATATCAACCAGACAATAACAGAGCTAATGAAGCAATACCAAGTATCCTCAAGGGAGGACCCGTTCAGTTATTTGTGGATTGCGAACTGTGTTCTTTATTCTGTTGTCTTACCCTTTTTACTAAATAAAGGCTGGAAAAAGCAGTGGAGCGGAACATCTCGCGGCCTGAAAAAACAACAGAGGTGGAAGAGAGAATATGAGAAGCGAGTGGCAGAAGTTAGAAGGAAGATCTCGATCGCACAGGCGGAACTGGAGCGTTTAAAGGAGAACAGAAAAATCACCAAAAAAGGAAAAAGAAATCGTGCCGTATTCCTTCACCTATAAGCCAATCTCGGCGAAATTCTTGATTGTAACCGGCCATTTGAGTGAGCGAACCTCACGGAAAACATTGTGAAATGGCTCACTGAACACAAAAGATAATGAATAAAATAATCACAAAAGAAAAAATTACGAGTCAATGAAGATGTGAATATCAATTGATCCGACAAAGTGTATAAATACTTCCAAACGACTGCAGAAACACAACAATCTCAGTTAAACTAACAAAAGTTTCACAGTATCAATCAAGTATCTCTTTCATCGCTGTTATTTTTATCCTCATGTCAAAAGCACGCCGCTCTGCGTATTCCATGGCTTTCAAGATAAAAGTTATCGTGGAAGCTGAAGCTGTAGAAAACAACTTGCAAATAGCTTGAGAATATGGACTAAGCGAGTCCATGGTGCGACGCTGGAGAAGGGACCTGGCGCCTATTCTTTCTGGTGAGCTTAAGACGTGTGCAAAACGTGCAACGATGGGCCGTTTCACTCCCAAGTATCCCGAACTAGACCAGCAAGTGATGGAGTTGTTTTCAGAGCAGAGAGACCAAGGTAAATATTTCATTTTGTAATGTAAAATGTGAACAGTTTTGCAGAGTTGAGATCGTCGTGCAATGCGTGGGATGCAAAGAATCTGATTGGTGATCAGAAATACGTTGTTGTCATGACAATTTCAAAACATGTCACATAAAGAGCCTGCAGTCACGGAATTTCATTTTGTATCATTTTCATTTTCACAGGTATTGCCGTGAGTGGATTGTTGCTTCTTCTTAAAGCCAAAGAATTGTCAGATGATCCTTCCTTCAAAGCTTCCCGTGGGTGGTACAAGAAATGGAAACGACGCCACTCGGTCAGCATGCGAGCAAAAACAACACTGCCACAGCGATTACCTGCCGACCTCGAAGAAAACATTGTGCTGTTTCACTGCTTCGTGATTGCAGCCAGAAGACGTGCTGACTACCCTTTATCCCACATCTACAACATGGATGAGACACCCATGCGTTTCGAGCTTCCATCTAGCCGAACATTAGAATTCAGTGGGAGCCGAACGAACAGTGCCAGTGAAATCTTGCGGAGCGGAAAAGCGGAGCCTCACCGTTGTTGTTGCCGTTGCTGCTGATGGAATGAAAGTGCCCCCGAAAGTCATCTTCAAAGGCGTCCGGACACCAAGAGACCTGGTTGTACCGCATCCTCTTCGTGTTTCCTTCCACAAGAAAGGCTGGATGGATGAGCAGGGCATCAGAGAGTGTATCAGACAGAGTTTGCCATGTGCTGAGTGCTCCCTTCTAGTGTGGGACTCATTCTGATCCCATTTAACCGACTCAGTGAAATGTGATCCGAAGCAGCTAAACATTGATGTGGCAGTTATCCCTGGAGGCCTAACCCCGGTTGTGCAGCCCTTGGATAAGTGCCTCAACAAGCCCTTCAAAGATAATGTGTGCCAAAAGTACTTGGCATGGGTGATATCCGGGCCATTTGAGTTCACCCCAGCTGGCAAGAAGGTGCCGAGCAGATATCTTGTTCTCCATTGGATCAAGGAGATCCCCAAGGAAATGGTCAGAAAGTCCTTCAAGACCTGCGGAATTTCGAATGCCATGGACAGAACAGAGGATGACGCGGTCTTTACCGAGGAGAGCCCAGAAATAGACAACGACGACATAGAGGAAAACGAGTTCAAGACCGATAGTGAGGACGAAACGGATGGCAAGTAAACATAGGTTGAAAGCCCTTGCACATATCCATCAAACAGCTCCTGTGGGAGCCACCAATTTCATAAAAGTGCATAAACAATTATTACTGTTGTGTTTTATTACTTCTGCATCATCGATGATGTGTCTACAGGCAGGAGGGCAAAGTTATTCAGCAATTGTATTTGTTCTGAATCCCAAACCCTTGGCTATAAGCTGAACCACCTTTCTTGTGAAGAAATCAACCAAACTTTTGTCTCAAATACTGAAAAAATCGCTCGGCTTATAGGTGAAGAAATACGGTATCTTGCAAAAGGAATGCAAAGGTTTCTCTGCGATCAAGCTAGTCAGCTTCATTGAAAGACAAAAAGCCAGCCTGAGAAGGCTGAAGAGGGGGTTTTCCAGGAGCCAGAAACCGGAAGCAGCGAGAGTTCTGAACCAGCAGTTCCAGGTCGACGCCAGCAGGGTCTACTCGAATATGCGCAAACTGTTGGATAGGGATAAAGAGAATGGCCGACCTCGCTACTCAACATGTGACCAGGTGGACCAAGGGGGAAGAGAGAGGTTTGACAGTATTGAGGAAGCAAGTGAGTATTGGAGGGATTTATGGGAGAGAGAGGGAACAGGAGACAAAAGGGCTGCGTGGCTGGAAAAGATTAGATGCACGATAGAAAGTACGGTACCACCACCAACTGAGGAGGGCTGGGACTTGGAACCAGCTGGTGCAGTGAGGGTGCTAGTCAAAAAGAAGAACTGGGGTGTGCCAGGCCCTGACCGTTTGGCAAACTTTGGTGGAAGCGTGTGCACTCCCTGCATGAGGGCGTGGTAGCTGCATTTCAGGCGATCCCAAGTAGCGACGAAGAGTACCCTCAGTGGTTCTCTGAGGGAAAAACATCGCTGATTCCTAAACCGGGGGAGCTCACTAGTGAGAACCAAAGACCGATTACTTGTTTGAATACCATTTATAAATGGTATACATCATGCCTACTCGCTCCGATTGATAAGCATTTGAACCAGTACGGTTTGATGGAGGGTGTGCAAAGGGGTGCACGCGCTGGGTGCACCAGGACGGTTGATAATTTGTTGATAGACCGAGCAGTTACGTTAGACTGTCACAGGAGGAAGTGCAACCTCAGCATTGGTTGGATTGATGTGAAGAAGGCCTACGATTTTATAGATCATGGTTGGTTAGAGGAAATGATGTTGTTGCACCGGTTTCCCGACTGGGTGTGTGGTACTGTCCGGAATTTGTCAAGAAGCTGGAAGACCAGAGTAGTGGTCACCACGAAAAAGGGGAGAGAGGCTTTGGAGACCATAATGTTTAGAAAGGGTCTACCCCATGGAGATGCCCTCTGCACCAGGCTCTTCACGGTCTGCCTGAACCCTATCACCTGGAAGATAAGTGCATCAGACGGGTATAGGCTTTCTAAGCCTATCGACACAAAGGTCACGGATCTTCTCTATATAGACGACCTAAAGATCTTTGCGGCATCGCAATTGAAACTCACCTGTCTGATGAAGTCGGTAAAGGCTGCTATGGAGAATGCCGGAATGCAATGGAATCCTAAGAAATGTGCGGTCTCCCACATAAAGAGAGGGGTCCCTGTCGCTAATAGCGTCGGAGTGGAGGTTGATGGGAATGCCAAGATTCCGAGCCTGGAGAAAGGTCAGCAATATAAGTTCTTGGGAGTGCTCGAGTGTTTGAAGCAAGAAGAGAAGCTAGCGCTGAAGTGCACCGCTAAAGAGTATCTCCGTAGGATGTCCTTGATCTGGTCGAGTCCCCTCTCCGACTACCACCGTGTGACTGCATCTAATCAGTTTGCAGTGCCAGCGATGAGTTACTTTACGTGGACCCAGCATTGGTCAAGAACAGAGTTAAGGGATATAGACAGAGAGGCCCGCAAGATCTTAGTGGAGAACGGAGGCGAGCACCCCTGTGGTTCAACATCACTAATGTACCTGCCACGAGACAAGGGAGGGAGGGGCTTGCGCTCCATCGAGAGAGAGTATAAAGAAACCAAGGTTAAAGCAGCAGTCAAGTTGTACCAAAACAGAGATCCGGCTATGAAGATGGTGTGTGATTTCGAGAAGCATGCAGAGCGTGTGGGACACCAGTCACTGATAAAGGAAGTGGCGAAGTACGCGGAGGAGTATGGCCTGCAACTAAAGCTCCAATACCTGATCCAGCCTGCGTCACAGAAGAAGGAGAGGTTATACCTGGAGAGAAACCTGAAAGTCACCTGAGGAAAGAGCAAGAGTTCAGATTGAAAGGGGGCGTGGGGGCCCAAAAATGGCAAGGGAAGTTGGTGACAGCAAGAGAAGATGACGAGGAGCTAAGCACTGAGCGATGCTTTTGGTGGCTAAGCGAGTGGCGAACATGCCCAAACACATATGGTGGCGGGTATGTTCGAATTATACGAACAGCTTTTACCCACCCGATTGTACGACATCCACAAGACACGTGTGAGTCCAAGTAGCGACCCAGCGTGTAGGTTATGTGGTACAGTGCCCGAGAACATGGCTCATATCTTATCCACTTGCCCTGCGCTTGCACAAACAAAATACGTGGCAAGACATGATGCAGTCTTAAAGGTCCTATTGGTATTCACCCATCAAACCGCAGCCTGTTTATGAAACAGCGCAGGCACAGGCCTGTTGGGATGCTCTGGTCTATGGGGAGTTTCAAATAGAGGGCAAATAGAGTAGGCACCAGGATGGTCAGCAATCGACACATGCAAGTCATAGCGCTGGAGATGAGCTGCCCCTGGGTGAGCAACCATGACAAGAAGATGTCAGAGAAGACCATGAAGTAGGTGCCTCTCAGATGGGAGATGAAGCAGAGGTACCCAGGGTATGATATTGCCCAGTATCATCATAGATGCTTTGGCTTTGGGGGGATGGTCCAAGGACTTAACAACAGAGCTAAAGATGTGCTCAGGAAGATGCAAAAGGTGTGCCTCTCAGGAACCCTAAATATTGCTTGCACATCTAAAGTCGCAGCGTGAGCACTTGAGAAGTCTCAGTCACCAATAGGGCTTTTTTTACTTGACAAAGACATCTTTTAAGTTTTACATGGTCTCTTTTTTTGTAATTAGTTTTAGTTTTTATTCACTTTGTAGCCCACGGGTTACGCTGCGCTAGGGCCTTGTGATGCAATATAACTGTATATAGCATACAGACGTTTTAACTGCTATAATAATAAAGGTGATCTAAACTTGCTTTTGAATAGAAATTGATTATACATAATTTATTGGCCTGTGTGTTAACTTGGAAATGTTTGTGGGAGTCATTTGAAAATAAGAACCCACGATTTTCATTTATTCAAGCTCCCTCTGTCAAAATTTTGTTGTTTTTGCCCATCCAACCCACCCACCTTCACTAGAAGAAAGGCGATGGCAGACAAATTATTAATTTTATGGGGATGGCCTTTTACTATGCAAAGAAGAAATTTGAGACAACAACAGGATTTAAAAACAATAAAAAATGCAAAAAGCATGTTGTATGAAAAGCAGTTGGAAAACATTTTCAGGCTGGGTTGCCCTGTGCACTCATTCCAAGGAATTCCAAAATGCCTTGGAATCAGGTCAAGTGTCTGAAACATAAAACATAGTGGTGTTGCTCACTAGTTCCTGGACTTCGCAGAAAAAAAGAAGTATTTATCACTAAAAATCTACTGGCCTGTTAAATAATTGGTACAATATTTTTTTTAAATTATACCATTTTTTACTTTTGGGCAGTCAAAACATAATAAATTTATTGCCAGTACTAAAAATGTGACCCGTGAAAAAAATTGTGGTGAATTGACAGTTCCCACAAGCTTGAATCAAATCGTGAAGACTTCAAGATACTAAAATATGATTCGGGGTACTCAGTAGAATCACTTCTGTTGAAACTTTGAGACTTGTGAGATCTGTGTTTGAAATTATTTTATTTTGACCAGAATTCATAACAGCCTAGCCTGAAACTGTAAGTACAGGTATAAAGTAATGAAATTGGCATGGCTGGCTTGGATATTTTATGTGTAGTCAGATCTACTAAGTGGTGTTGCTTTAATACCAATTATGCTGCCTGAAAACGAAACTGAAATAGTTAGATATTTTCTTTGAAATTCCACGAAGGTACAAGCATCATTAAGTTACTCACTGCTTTGAGTTTCATACCGCACTTGGTTTGCGAGGTTCCAGCCATGACTTGTTACTTTGTGAAACTTGGTAGTAATGAAGAGCACCCAAAACTAGGTTCGTCTCCATCTGAAGCTCGTAAAATCCATATTGAACCACCCAGCACGACACTTAGTTTAACTGAGTGGTTGTTTCAGCACAATCAATGGTTTCCCTGATCTTAAACTGCGCCTTTTTTCTGGCATTAGTTCACGAACCGGTGCATTGTGTTTCATTGTGAATTTCGTTCTGAGGTTCAAGTGGTATGGACTATGGGATTTTTGTCCATGTACTACCCAAGCTGCCAACGGATTTCGTCTTAATGTCTTGTGTGCCCTAATCTTCTCCTCCTGCCCCACTTCCCGAACTGATCATCATCAAAATATCTTAAACTGGTTATTAATAATGGGAACGTTTACAAACAAGACATTAGTTTTCTTATCGTTTACATTTTAAACTTAGACTTCACTTGGAAAAGCCCGTTATTTTCTACTGTAAGCATTATGGCCAGATGTGCAAGTGCATCAGCCCCTGTGAAGGAGCATGCAGTGAGTCTCCTCGTGAGCACTTAGCATTTTCGCCTGTGCATGTTTTCTGTGGATTGCTTTAGTTCCCCTTGCAAACCATGTTAATTTTAGTTAAGCGTTACTCTACTAATGTCCAGTCAAATTACTTCTGTACTTACTTCTGGAGCAGTTTCTGCACATACTGGAATCCAGACTTCATACAGTGAATACCCCTGAAGAACAAAGAGAAAGCCAACTTCTTTCAAAGAGCCATCATAAAATTCTCATACAAAATCTTCTAAAGAAACAAAAAGGACGAGGTTTGCCTTTTTGTGCTCTGATGGTTATTGTATGTACGCATTGTGTATCTATAGTGTGGTGCGCAGGACCAAGGGGAGGGACTTAGTAAAGTTGGGTTTCTTCAAATGCTGCGGTTTATTGCTTTCTGTCACAACAACAGTATTAATTCTTCAGTCAGAGTAACTTAAGAAATATTATCTTTAGGAACAATGTCAAAACGACTAACACAAGCACTACACGAAAATAATGAAAATATTGTTACCTTCCCCGGCTAACAAAAGTTTGTATTCACTAACAAATACTGCATCTGTGCTCAATCCATCCAGCTCATGATGCCTTGACACCTCCCTTGTGCAATCTTGTAACAAGACAAGTTCAGTTTGATCTGGGTAATCACTGCTAAGGCCACAGTTAGCAGCTCCGTGTGCGAGAGCAGAAAAACTACATTATGGTGAAGGCCTGAATCGGAAAGCGTACAATGCAGAGGCCGGAGGAAAAGAATTCTCTGCAGGAGAACTTTGAGATTTATTTCACAAGTGAAAATAACGCTGCAATGACTAGAAAGGACCCTGAAGCATTAATATTATTTTATAGGTAACTACTCGTCAAAAGCGTTTACCTCTGTTTTCAAATATATTCTAGCCATGAGCAATGTGGCGTATATGCAAATGAGAAAAGCACATTATTTTTCTGTCTGTCACTTAGTTTACATGTAGTTTTGGTTCTTATGTACCTAATAGAGTTTCAAAGACATTTTGATTAAGTGACACAATCATTTGTTTATGCGGTGTGACAACTTCCGGTTCAACAAAGGTCATTCTATTTGTGTGATGACTGAAGAGATGTCTGCTGAACAACACCAGGCAAAGAGGCTGACAGTGAGATTTTCTTTTATTGAAGGACGAGATAAATCTACAAAACGTCTGGAAAACAGTTCTTTTGCAGCCATCTTTTGATTTGCATTTGTGCATTCCTCAGGCCTCTGGCATGCAATGTTTGGAAATACTCAACTTCAAGCGATTTAGCGACTTCAAAATACTCGTGACAGCTGCAAAGTACACTATCCACACCCAAAAAAAAAAAAAATGAGATGTAAGCAATGGTAAGTAGTTCTTTCGACTAAAAATTATGATTTCACGGTGCTTTCTTAAGGCACACTTGTTAATCTTCAGAAAATGTGAGTCCCTTGGAGGCCAAGACCGTTAATTTTACTGTCCGAATGGTACTGTAACTATCCTCAAAGAAATGATTATGAAGTTTCTTTCATTCATCATTCCTTTCACGGGGAAACATGTATGACACCAACAAATTTACCTGCTCTCAACTGTGTGGTTTCATAGCTCAGTTGGTAAGAGCACTGCACCGGCATCGCAAAGGTCATGGGTTCGAACCCCATTGGAGTCACTTGAATTGTTCAAGTGTATATAAGAGACAATTGCTTAAATTGTCCAGAAAGTGTGAGGATAATTTCTTCTGTAACTATCCTGTTGGACAACATAATGATCCAAGTTTCCTTGCACGTAGTTTTCATGATCAGACAATATACCAGAGGCCATTTATAGCGCTCAAAGTTGACCTTCGTTTTCGTTATTATTAATAGGCCAAAATGTTGACCTATCAAATTTGCCCCGTTTTAAAATTAAAAGGAAAATCTAATAAGCCAGATTGCATGGTCTTTGAGAGGAAGAATAAAGTAACATCTCCAGGAAGTTTCATCTCCTCAAGATTATTTTTGCGTGCTTGTAGCTTCGTCAAAGTTGCGACATAATTCCACTGTTTTTGAGTGCAGAGAGCAGCCATAATGTGCATTTTTGAAAGTTCTCAAAATCTTGCCCATTAGATAAATCCCTTAAAAAATTTACCAAAAGGGATGTTTTGGGCAAAAAAGAAAAAAAAAATCGATTTTTTGTGACCGTCCTTCAATTCTTGATTTTCTCAGAAAATGGCTCTTAATGTTTCAAGTAGACTAGGAGATTTGTTTATGCACATGTATGCTATCTCACAGCTGAAAAGTAAGCGGTTTCGTTGCAAATTGAACTCTGCATGTTTTTATTGATTTCTGGCTGCCATAATTGGTGGACCACGGATGTCTACCAACATGGCTTCTCCATACAGAGCTCTATATTGTTGCGTAAATGGCATTGAAAAAGAAACGATGTACCACACATTGACAGATCTGTGACTTTGATAGAAGGGTGTCTATGTATTGTTCTTCTACAACATTTCATTTTCTTGGCTTTTTTCATGGCTTTTCTTCCAATTAACTTTTTTATGGTGTGATAGTGAAAAAAAGAAAATAATAGCAGGTTTCTCCGCATAATGCAGTAAAGGTTTAAGCAAATCATGGGTGTAAAAACATAATGGCAAAAACATTGAACAAGCAACACAAAGGACGTGAAATTTTGCTTTGTTTGACTTGCTTGGTTTTGCATTTGATAATAAACGCTGTGGGTATATGCCCTGCATCCGGGCAAGGTCTCAGATGGACTAAATGCCCAGAACAAATTTTGTGGTAAGCACAAGCTTGGAAAATCGGGCACTATTAAACCAAAATAAGCAAACATCATACAGTCTCAAAAGGTTTGAATGAGACTTTTGAAGGAATTTGGTGAGTGAAGATTTCTGACTTGGCATTGTCAATTTGAGACCGTGCTCAGCAGTCTGGTCACAAATGTTTTTGAAGTGTCAAGAACCTAGCCATTTCGGTTTGGCCAAGCTTGGGAGATTCGTCCACTACAAAACCACAATTTTTAGAATCGCTTAGCATTTCCAAACAAACATCGAACACTCTCAAACGGCTTTCATGAGGCTTTTGAAGGAATTTGCGGAGTGAATAGTTCTGACAGCTGGTGTGGGCCAAAATTCCCTAAGTCCTGTCGAGAACATAGCGATTTTATAGTATGCCCAGGTTGAAATTCCTGGGGAAAATTTTCAGACAAATATAATTTATGGTCAGTATAAAATGGGGAGTGCAGACTGCCGACTGCGGACCCGGACTGCAGACAGGGTATAAAAGTGCAGACTGTGGACTGGGTCATTGTTTTACCTTTCACAAAGTAACCCTAACCCTTAATTTGGCTTACCCTAGGCCCAAGGTTGGTTTTTAGGACTATAGGCCTATAGGCCTAGGGTTAGCCCGAATTGAGGGTTAGGGTTACTTTCCGAAAGGTAAAACAATGACCCGGTCCGCAGTCCGCCTTTCATACTGAGTCTGCAGTCCGTGTTTTGTACTGACCGTATAATTTATGGCAAAATTGAAATCACAACATCCAGGCAACGTCTAGGGATGATGAGTCCCTAAAACTTGGTCGGTATAATCCTTTGCCTTCTGAAATAACCCCAGGTCTTCGTTTTCGTAGTACGCAAACGAAGACCCTGCGTCAGCAAAAAGAACTGCTTACCTTTTAACAAGAATTTTCCAGCAGAGAAGGCTTATCGACTGTTAGAATCTATTTTAGCTACAAAATACAGTAGACATAAATTATTTATTGACAGAACCCAAGAGTCATTTCCTGTACAGAACGCGTTCTTTGTTATTCTGTCAC
>BLFK01001129.1:940133-945133 GCA_014634185.1 Astreopora myriophthalma
CGGGGTCACCCCCCCCCGGGATGGCCGCTGATAAGTGCATTAGTCAGGCAAGTTAAATTATTAGTGAAAATATCAATAAGAGAGGCAGTGTTGGATGTCAGGCGTGTTGGCTTTGTGACAAGAGAGTGAAGTAAGTGAGAAAACATAAGATCAACAAATTCGCCTGTGAGTGGGTGTTGCTCATGATGCAATAGGCCTAGATTAAAGTCGCCCATGACATAAACTATCTTATTCTCTTTGGTGACAATGGTCAACAAGTTTCACATTGACTCAAAGAGCTCATTAACATTTTGATCCGGTGGTCGATATATTGTACCAATTATAATATTTTTTCCCCTGGCGACAATGATTTCAGTAAATACGGGCTCGAAACAATTAGGATATGAAGAGTTGAGATCTTGTCTAACTTTAAAATTCAAATTGGTTCCGTAAATAAAGGCCAACTCCAGGACCTATTTTATGTATTCTGTGAACCGAAACAAAGTTATAACCAGGAATATTGACCAGATCTGAGGTAGACTCATTTAGCCATGTCTCAGTTACTCCTGTGACAGAAAAACTGTGATCAAGCAATCCTAATAATTGATGAAACTTTTCGAAGTTACCATAAAGACTACGTGCATTTAGATGTAATACCAACAGATCAGTGTCATTTCGAGCAGCCGTGAGATTATTCAGCTGATCTTTGACAAAGTAATCACAAGTACTGGAACTTCGGCTAAAATTTGAATCAGGGCCTAGATCATTAAATTTACCAGCGCGTTGAATATATTCAATAGGATTGAAACAGAGACTTGCTAAGCAATTGGTATCAAAATTGACAGTACCATAAACATTTTCAAAAATTACCAGATTAAAGGAAAAGTCATCAAGATGATTAAATGGCAAAATATCGAAACATAACCAGTTAGGAGGGTTATTAGGATTAGTGAAATTTTTACAATACGCACAGTTATACATATCCAGTTCAATAAATAACAACCGTTACACCAGTAAGTTACAAACTCAGCTCTCTATGATGGATGAGATTGATCGCCAACCATCTCAGTAATTGAACGAGACTGATCTGCACGTACTTCATGAGGCTGGTTGGGGATACCATTGGTGATAACAGTGGTATTAGCTGCCATTGAGGCTTGCTGATCATAAAAAACAATCTTGTCATAGCGTAGGAATGCACGTCCAGCTTGAGGTGCTGCTTTCACTTTGGGCCAGAGATCTTTACGAATCATTTTTATGTGATCAGAAAAATCTTCCTTGATATAAATATTAGTACCTGCGAGCCGCTTTCTTGCTTTAAGTACTTTTCCTTTATCTTTGAAATTCAGAAATCTTACAATTATCATGCGTGGCCTTTGGGACCTCTGTCGTTGACCAACACGATGAGCCCGTTCGATAACAATATCTTCGGGCACTCCAAACTTTGGTAAAACAACCTCTCTCAATTGCTTCTCGGTTGCTTCCCAGGACTTTTCACCACCATCTTGTTCAGGCACGCCTTTGAAGCACAAATTGTTTCGGCGTGACCTGTTCTCAATATCGTCAATTTTATCTAAAAGCAAAATCATTTTCAAGATCCTCTAGTCTTGTCACCAGGTCACTTTTGCTTAGAAGTTGACTAGTAGAAGACATTGGCTGCTTCTTCAGATCATTAACCTCGGCCTGAGTGAATTCAAGACTGTGTTGGATGTCATTCTTCTTGACCATGTCGGAAACTGCACAAAACATTAATTAATAGTGATCGTTGATTGATTATTGTAATAAGGATCGTTTATCTCAACAAGACAACAATAGCTCTTTTTTAGTTTTGGAGGTGTAGGGTTTTCGTTTTTTGTGAAGGAGTGTGGACTTTGTGATGGGTGTGAGTATTTTTGATCGGGAAAAATAAAACCTGTGGATCGTGACATTGTGAAAGTGTGGACGTGTTTCTTGTGTTTCCCACAACCAAAATGTCGTCAATGCGCTTGTTTGTTGCTTCCATTTGCGCCCGAAACATTGCAGAAACGGTAGATTCTTGTAATTTAAGCAATTCCCTTACATGAGAAAGTGACACAAACTCAAGGTCATCTTCTTCAGCCACATTTTGTTGGGAGCGGGTTTTAGAACGTTTGCCGGCCATGATGTCACACAGAAAATTCCATTTGATACCATTGACCCTTCCTTGACCCTTGAGATCCTTCTGTCAAAATCTGTCAAAGCTGTATGGGTTTAAAGGTGCAAGTCTTAATCTTTTTCGAGACTACCTCTCTGATAGGACTCAGGTTAAACGACGTAAGTTCTGAAACTAGTTACATACTTTGTGGGGAGCCTCAAGGCTCAATCCTTGGCCCACTACTATTCCTAGTATACATTAATGACCTCCCAAACTGTAACCTCCTATCAGATGTGAGGATGTATGGCAATGACACTAATCTTACTTATGCATCCAAAAACCCGGAAGAGATGTTTTTATCCCTGACTCACAATCTAAGCAATCTGAAACAATGGCTTGACTCTAACCATCATGTCCTCAAGACCAACTGTCTGTGTACAGGGACAAGTTGTTCCCTAGTGAACCTCACATCTGCCTTAAGGGGCATTCAATGGAAAGAGTCGTTACGTACAAATGCCGTGGCATTCAGGATGAAACTTTCATGGGAGGCTCATATCTCTTGAAGTTGTCGGTAAAGTTGCAAAAGTACCTAGTGCCCTGCTCACGATTTATAAGTCACTACCACATCTTGATTATTGCAGTGCTGTGTGGGGCTGTATTGGCAGTGGCCTCAGCCAAAAACTAGAGAAATTACAAAACAGCACAGCAAGCATAATAACAGGGTCTGATTGGGATGTCAGATCTGCCCAGATTCTTTCCATCCTTAAATGGAAAAGCCTTGCTGACAGACATGAAAAACAATTGAAATGTTTAATGTTCGAAACAGTAAATAACCTTGTACCCAAATACCTGTCTGAAAAATTCGCCAGTGTGAATACTATTCACAGACATAATCTTCTAGGCGCTGAACATAACCTGTTTATTCTGCGGCCACACGCTGAGGCCCTTAAAAAGAGTTTCCGTTATAGGGGCGCACTAACATGGAAGAGTCTGTCAGCCAAGGCTAAGCAGGCCACTACTGCAAACAGTTTTTATTCTGCTATTGTAAATTAGAAGTTACTTTAGTTTTTTGGCACGTAATTATATAAGTATATTTTAAGTTATTTGAACAATGCTTGTAATGTTTTAGCTTTCACATACTCTTAGGTATAATTCTTAGGTATCATATATTAATAGTGTTAATGCACATGGCTCTTTAGAAGACCACTCTTCAGTGATAAGGATCCCGTGGTTAAATAAAATTATTATTATTACTCAACAGACGTGAGTCTTCACAATCAAAATTATGGATTATAGGTACAATTTAAAATTTACAATAAGATAAAAAATGAGTCTTAACAATTGAAATTATGAAAAATAGATAAAAATTGCAATAAGATATAAAAAGAAACAGTCAAACGTGATAGAATATAACTACACAAGTTTAAAAAGACATCTGTCCATAAACTAGTCCTTGTATCTTTCAGTTCTTATCTGGGGAGTTGGAATTCGTGGCCCGTTTTTTCTTAGTGTTCTTGACCACTTTGGCAGAAACAAATCTTGAAGACGTTGGTCTTTCGTGGTGGTGATCTTGCTGAACAAAAGTTCATCTCTGTCTTCAGTTGTGGTCAATATCCTGAAATCAGCCTTGGTAGTATAATGATATTGGTAGGCTCGTTTGCAGAAGTTGTTAATTCAATCCAAATACTTCTTATGGGCTGATCCCCAGACCTCTAGGCTATACGCAAATAAGGATAAGATGAGAGTCAAATAACTTGTTGAGTTGATCTTGAGAATAGCCATAAAACTTGCAAACCCTCAATATGTACAGCCGACTGCTTGCCTTGCCTATTAGGTTATCAACGCTGAGGTCCCAGCAGCAAGGGTTTTCTTGAAATGTAATACCAAGCAACTTGAGCCGGCTCTTATGTTCAATGCCAGGTACTGGTTGTGGGTTGGGCTTGGTAGTCTTGCTGTGTCTCAGCATTACCCACATTTTTGAAAGGTTTAATGTCATTGTATTGCTGGCAGCTCAATGTTTCATGCTGTTGACTTCATCAATTGTTGTGTCCGTACTGTCTTTGCTTTCTGGGATGCTGATGGTAATGTCATCTGCAAACTTCACCATAAGGTTTCTTCTAGGGTCAGCCAATTGTATGTCATAACCATCAAGGAGAACAAGGAGAACAAGGTGGGGCCAAGGACAGGTTCTTGAGGCACACCTCTATTGTTGTCTGTGAATAATAATAATAATAATAATAATAATAATATTTATAGAGTGCAAAAACAAAAATGATCTTTTGCACTTTACAATATTTAAAATTGTACAGAAATTGTAGATAAAAAGCTAATTACATGTATGTATAATCTACAATGTGTATAAACTATAAGGGTAATAATACTAAGAAGAATGTTTCTTTTCGGGCAGAAAATTGATGGCATTCATGAGCGCTTTCTGTGGCACTAACATCACCTTCGTCAGATAGTGAGATTGTACCACGCATGCGCAGGTACCTGGTGAGCCTGTGCTCCATGCTGCGGTCCCATGCAAGCTGTCTGCCTTCAAGTCGCTATCTACGGAGGAGATGCAGGAGTTAATTACCAAGTCAACAATTATTAAGTCTTGTCCGCTGGACTCCATACTGTCATCTGTTCTCGTTCAAATTGTGGACATTCTGCTACCTGTCCTTACCTCTATGGTCCCTGACACATGGAAAGAAGCGTTAAAAAAGTTGGCTTAGATGTGGCATTTAAGAACTTCCGGCCTGTAAGCGATCTTTCCTTTGCTTCTAAGCAAAGATGTGGCATTTAAGAACTTCCGGCCTATAAGCAATCTTTCCTAAGCTGTCAGAGAGAGCAGCTGACCAATTCGTGCAACATGTTGTTGACCAAGGACTTGACTGCAAACTGCAGTCAGCATACAAGAGGC
>BLFK01001129.1:950133-962633 GCA_014634185.1 Astreopora myriophthalma
TAAATTCTCTACCTCAATTTATTGAAAAGTTCTAACAAACAATTAATTTCTTTAAAAAATTAACAAGTTTAAATCGGAGCGAACTTTTGAAACACCCTGTAGGCATATATAGACATGAACAGGATTCCATAAGTCAATCAAATCTGGAACTGTAGCTAAGAAGATTTGACATGAACATATTGTAGGTACCAACCTGTCGTCAGTGCTGCAACCACTGCGCACACTGTCTGTATCTGACTTGTCTTCGGCATACTCAATTTCGGTTCCATTGGGTGGAGCGGCTTCGCAATGTAAGCGTTATGTCCTCTGGGATATCTGGGATATCTGTCTGTGGCATTTGACCTCCCAAGAATAACTCAGAAGAGGGTTGTAGAGTTACTGTTATCTATTCCAACCCATAAGGGTACCGGAGATGACGGCATCAGCGCCAAAATACTTAGAATTGCTGCTCCAGGAATTGCACCATCGCTGACGAAGTTACTGAATTACTGCCTGTCTACACAGACTTTCCCTACTACCTGGAAGATCGCAAAAGTTACCCCTGTTTTTAAAGGAAACGGCAGTAGAAATGACAAGAACAACTATAGACCGATTTCTGTGCTCCCCGTTCTTTCGAAAGTGCTGGAGAAACACATCTGTGAACACCTGTGTAACTTCTTGAAAGAGAACGACTTGTTCCACCCCCTCCAGTCTGGGTTTAGAAAATCTCACTCCACTGAAACCGAGCTTATCCGATTGGTAGACCAGCTACTATTCAACCTCGACAATGATAAAGTCACTGGACTTGTTTTTATTGATTACAAAAAGGCGTTTGATCTGATTGACCACAAACTACTACTATCAAAATTAAGGGCCCTTGGAGTGGGCGAGAGCAGTTTACCCCTGTTCCGCGACTATTTGGATGGCAGATGCCAGTATGTGAACATAGACAGGTACCATTCTACCCAAAGGACCTTAACATCGGGAGTTCCACAGGGCAACATCTTAGGACCAATTTTATTCCTTGTATTTATCAATGATCTACCTACCTATTCTGTGGCTGATATTTATGCCGATGATACAACTATTAGCTACTCCACCCATTATATGGCAGCACCGAATGATATTTCGAACGGCCTTCAGACGGATATTGATGAAATCTTGAATTGGTCAGCAGACAACAAAATGATACTTAATGAAACCAAAACAAAATCTATGCTTGTTACTGGTAAACGGTTAGCCAAGAAAATGGAACAGTCCACTCTGCAGTTACATGTTAACTCTACTGAACTTGAACAAGTGAGCTCGCATAAACTATTAGGGGTCACGATCGACAGCCAGCTTACCTTCGACCAACACGTCGGAAATCTATGTACGAAGCTATCGCAGAGAATTGCCGTGTTGCGGAAAATAAGACGCTTTCTGCCTCTTGATCAAAGGAAACTCTATTATAATGCTATGATCAAGCAGACAATGCTATATGCATCAACCGTATGGACATCTTGCTCTGTTGAGAATATGCATAAAGTCTTTAAACTTCAGAAACGCGCGGCACGTGGAATTCTCGGGGCCGATACCAAAGCGAATAGCGTACAACTATTTAGAAAATTAGATTGGGTTCCATTTTTTCATGAGGCCAAAGTAAATAGGTCATTAATGGTATATAAACGACTGTCTGGGGACTGCCCGTCTTATATGTCTCAGATGCTGATAAGAAACGCTGATATCAGTGAAAGATCAAGCAGACATGGACTATTAAACCTTGTCTGTCCCCGATTCAAACGGGAATCAGAGGGAGGAAGGTCTTTCATAGTATCGACCACACGCCTCTGGAATATGATACCAAGTAATATTAGAAACAAACCAAGTCTAGCAAGTTTTAAGAAGACCATGTTTGATCTTTTTAAGGACAGCTACAAACATTTAGATCGCTTTATCTTCTAGTTTATTCTTTTTCTTTAATTCCATCTTTTAGAGTAACCTATACTTGTCTTTTTTTAGTGTACTTTTTGAATCTTTACAATCCTAGTTTCTTAGATTTTAATTACTATTGCTGTTCCTATTGTATTATATATTAGTGGGCCACCTTTCATAGCGTACTTAAATGAAATTTTACAATACTAGTTTCTTAGATTTTAATCATTATTTCTGTTCTTTTGTATTATATATTAGAGGGCCACTGGTTTTTCAGTTTTATACTGTCACGTGTTTACCCTCGTTAAATAAAGTTGATTATGATTATTATTATTATTATGGGGCTTCCGGTCTTACTGGTAGGTCAAGCTGTCGCAGGGAAGATGTCTGCAACTCATGTTTAGACTAGGAACATTGAACTGCACACGAAAGCACTTTTGTAAAATAAAAGAAATGAAAAGAAGGTTGGCAATGGAGAGGAGAAAATGATAAGTCGAAGTTTATAAAGGCAAACTTCTTCCTCTGTGACTTGCTTTTGGGGGCCGATGTTTGAATGTGAATTGATGGTTAATTGGTTAGGCTCGTCTGAGCATTGCACAGAGTAAATATCAAGGCCTCTGAGAGTAACATACCAGTAGCTGTTTTGTGATTGTTGTCTGACAAGCATTGTCTCATTGGTTGCTGTGTTTGTATGGCAGCTTTATTTTTCTCTGGGTGTACTTGAACTCCTGCTGATTTTGTTTGGGTGCCCTTGGGACATAACTTTCCCACAAATGGTAAATACGCAAGTATTCCTTTTTGAAACTGGAGTTGCATTTGTGACAGATTCCCTTCGGTTGACATTGTCTGATGAGTGGTTGAGTAACTGCAAGGGTGTACATTTTAAGTAAAAAAAGACTCAGTGGAATTCTCATTTGTAGACTCGCAAAGGTAAGTGTAAGGTAAGCTACCTACAGCTCTTGAAAATACGTAGATCTGTTTCAGCAGGGACTGCAGAGCATATTTTGTATTGGGGCGGCTTGCTCGCGCAAAGCATGAGCCAACAAGCACCAAAGGGGTGAGCTTTTCTTGGGAGGGGGGGGGGGTCAGGGGGCATGCTCCCCTGGAAAATTGAAATTTACAGTCTCTGAAATCGCGGGACGTGCCTCTAATTTTAATAATCACCAAAAAATATCATCTCATTTGTGTCTCCATTTTGTCAGTTTTTTAACACAACAGCGAATGGCTGAAATAGTACAGGTAATAAAACAATACCAAGCTAGCGCATTTTAGTTCAGTGAAGGCTGTGCTACCTGGAGCTCAGTAGAAGTTATACTGATTCATTTAACATAACAAAGATCTTGCTCGGTAAATGTTCCGTTTCCTGTTCTCATTTCTAGAAGCAAAGTTATTGGCCATGTCCACCAGCTGCAGTCTGTCGGTCTGTGTCTTGTGGGTGTTCATTATTGCCACATGGTTAAGTCTCTTCTGTGACATGCTCACCCAAAGCCAGGTCTTTATACACCTTGCAGTGGAAAACGATCTTTTGCCAGTTGCGCTTGTTGCAGGGTTGATCAATAGAAGCTTGCAGATGTTGATCACTTCGCTTATCATTTGCTTTTCATCGGGTTCAAGGCCTTTAACGGCCTCTAAAACATCGGCAAAGCAATCAAGCCTTTTCCCTTTCATGAGCACTTTGAAGACTTCCAGTTGTGGGACAAGGTATTCATATTTAACATCATCTGTGTAGCAGCATCTCACATAGGCTAATTCTGAAGGAGTGTTTTCAGACTTTAAAGCCTTAACAAAAACAGATTCCAAATGCGCATTTGCTTTAAAACTGGGTTGATCAAAACGTACCCCAATAGCTGATATAATCAGATCAAGAGCTTCAAAATAAACGTTTTTATAAAGGTCCTCTGATGTTTCTGGATGCCAAGGGACTCTTTGCTATTGCTTATGGTATATGATGAAATTTTTCAATTTTTTGTTGCATCTTTTCCACCTAAGCTTAGCGAGTGACCATGACAGTGAGTGGGGTGTGCTTTTGGTTGGCAATCTTGGATTTGTTTGGCCACACCAGATCGTTTGCCTAGCATGTTACTAGCACCATCATAACACTGGCCTCTGCACTGGGACAGGGATAACTGCAACCAAATAAGGGTGTCTTTGATTGCAGAAACAATGGTGTCCTAGGCAATGTTTGGAATATTATAAAACCTGAAAAAGTCCTCATGAGATTCAAGTTGCTCATCTTCCCATGGTAGACAAAACGTTAATTGTTCTTTATTGTTTATGTCAGAGTATTCATCAGCTACTATTGTGAAAAAATTTGATCCAATATCATTTACAAGGTCGCACAGCACCTGATGGGCCATAATTTCAATGAGCTCAATCTGAATACTGTGGCTTGTATATTTGTCCCCTCCTCTTTTCTTAATCAATTTGATCAGTGTGGGATTGTCCTTGCCACATACCTTGGTTAGCTGGTAAAAGTTTGATTTATCATCAGGGTGTCCTTGCATGGCTTCTCCTTGGTGGAACAAATATTACAATATTTTCATTAAACAACAGCGATTGGACTGAGATGCTTTCTTAGATTCATAGTTAGTCATTTCAGTCACATTGCCTTGGCTCTTCAGAATCTGTATTGCATATTCAACTGAAATTTTCTGACAATCTGAAGTTTCTTATTTCTGGAATTTTCTGAGTGCATCCTTCCAGTTGCAAAACCCTTTGGATATAAACTTTTGATCTTTTTTAGTTGCAGTATGCAATTTTGCAAGAGCATTTTGCTTTGCACAGTAAAAACACAAAACTGAGTCATGCTCTTCACCATAGTGCAGCCAAGAAAAGCTATCAAACAAGCTGCCTGAAATGAGCAATTTTGAATTTGTGGGAAAACAAAGCTCTTTGAGTTTGGCTGATAAGGGTCTTTAAGCAATGTTGTATCACTGGTCTGGGACAAGCCTGGTTTTGAAGCATCAGGTATACAAGTAGAGGAAACGCTTGGGCTGAGTGTCGGAGCTGAGGATATTTCATTGGAAGCACCAGGACTGGCAGTCTGGCTAGGTATCACTTGGCATGGGGAACTTGTACAAGTTGAGGCCGTTTTGCCACTTTCAATTATACTTGTCCCAGAGCTGCTGCTTTGCTCTTGGTTGTTTCC
This sequence comes from Astreopora myriophthalma, assembly GCA_014634185.1. Taxonomy (NCBI): domain Eukaryota; kingdom Metazoa; phylum Cnidaria; class Anthozoa; order Scleractinia; family Acroporidae; genus Astreopora; species Astreopora myriophthalma. The sequence continues at coordinate 955,175 of BLFK01001129.1, forward strand.
TGAAAGATTTGGGTTTTGGTTTTTGTAAAGGCCGTTGCCAATAAGGTATTGGATATAAAAGGATACAAAAGTTGACTGAGCAGAATCAAGAGTTATACGGGCAAACGTTCAGTGATAAAACTTATTAATAAATCAGCTTTTTAAAACCTCATGCAGATAGCAAATTTTCAGATGGTAATTAAATAACTTTATTTTCTAAAAGATCAGGAGTATGCACACGCTGCATTTCCTTGCTGCTTCGCACGCTTATTTCCACGCGACTAAGATTGCCTCATGGTGGGAAACAACTCCTGTTTAAGCACGAAAGCTGTACATTCCACAAGCTGCATTGCGTGACTGACTCCTAACTCAGCCATTGCTGCATGCTTCCTTAAAATGTCAAATATTCAATTTTAGTAGTACTCACCGACAGGCGCTGCTGTCTTCTTTTTTCCCTGTTTTCGTCTTTTGGCTTCACTGCACTGCTCCTTTCATCCATATATCTGTAAATCATGTTTGCCTCTTGACTCATTATGATTGACAGATTATACAAACCTGGGTGACCAACACTGTAGATGTTTTGTCTCTTCAGATACTTTTCTCTGTATCTCACAACACAGAAAGCACGCAAAATAACTGGCATGGAGCTTTCATCGAGAACTGAAATTCATTCATTCTGGTCAGTTTCTCCTGGCAAAGGCCTGGGTCAGCGTTAGAAGAGCAACAAAAGACAAACAACCAGAAAGTGATCACTAAAAATGGCACGATCACAAGACTGATCAGAGTGTGCTTCAGTATGACTAACCATCTTGTCAATCATCTAATTGAATTATGATAGATCAACAAATGAACATGCAAGAAAAAGGTAAGAGTTTTGTGTAGTCATATTATGTATTTTTCAAACGAGTCACGGTATATAAAATATCTTCATTTATTAGCTTTTTAAACATTCAAAGTAGCGGCAACTGAAATAAGTTTCCACAGATTCCTCTCTTTAGAAACATTTTTTTTTTCCAAAAATACAATATTTTTGAGAAAATTATTCTAGCAGCCAGAGCTCCCCAGCTACCCCTGCTCTGTGGGCCCTGTTTGGACGCCAAAAAAATTCTAATGGTTTGCATGGGGTTTTCGGGTATTCACAACCCAGCAAACGTACTAACAGCAAGCTCTCAGGAAGAGAAAAAGGTTCACACTGAACAACAGATGAAGAATTGCCACTTGAAGTCATCCTGTTATTCAGTCGGCTAGAATTGTCGTTGGTGTAGCTTCCTTTCTGGTATTTGTATGATTTGTCCATTCTAGTTCTTGGATGGTAGTATCCAAGGCTAGCTTGATATCAGTTGCTTTGGTTCACCGTCCTCTCTTGTATGTGGCTCTCTTGTATGTGGCTTTTGCACCTCTGAAGGCCAAAGTCCATTTTTATGTCATCACTAAATGATGTGACCGTGCTCAGGCGACCAGTTTGTTGCTCATCATTTTTGCAAATGTCTTGAGATCATCCATGTAGAACAGATGATTGATCTTTCCACTCAAGATGTCATACCCATAGGTGGTCGCGTTTGAGAGAGAGCTGAGAGGAGATGAAGTGAGACAGAAGAGTATTGATGAGAGGAAATCTCCCTGAAATATTCCACTTCTGATTTGGATGGGTCTAGAGGTGATGGTTCCCTTTTCGTGTCTCAGTATCAGGGTCGTCTTTCAAGTGTTCATATTTTGTGAAATAAATTTGTTGTGGTAAGCCTGTTGCATACCTTGTGCCACGGGAGGGGGGAAAGAACTAGTCCAACCCCTTTTTGTTGCTATAGAGTTCCATACATCTTCCTGGTGATCCTTGTATAGGGCACACTGTCGAAAGCCTATTTGTAATCCATCCATGCAGTCGACAGGTTCTTTTACTTTGCCTTGCAGTCTTCAAGGATCATTTTGTCAACTAACAGCTGGCTGATCCTTGCATCCATAACTCCCTCTCTTGCATTCTTTCTGTCTAGGGGGTAAAAGGTTATGCTGATCCAACTGTTTGTAGGTTCTGTCTGTTATTAATGTCAAGATTTTGTACATTGTTGGCAGGCACATGGTAGGACAGTAGTTTTTTGGATTCTCTGTTTCATATGCTTTAGGCAGGAGGTATGTCAAGCCACAGGTCAGCCATTCCGGGGATTGCTCTGGGTGTTTAATAATGCTAGAGTAAGCCTTTGCTAGATCTTCATGAAGGCTAGTGATGTTTTTCAGTCAGAAGTTTGCAATTCCATCTACACCTGGAGCCTTCCAGTTGCACGTCTTATTGATTGGCTTGTATAATTTCTTCTATGCTGATCTCATTCTTTTTGTTCAGCTTTGTGCCTTTAGCAATTTCAGTCAGGAGAGATAGATCACTCCTTATTCATTTATCTTTCTCTACAGTGGCTTTCCATTTTGGTGGTTTTATCACTTTTGAGGTCCTTTTGACCAGCTTAAGGTTGAGGTGTTCAGTGATAGACACTGCTGTTGCAAAGATGACTTGATTGATTTGGGTAATGTCAAGCAGACCAGTAGTTTCTTTGATTTCTTTGATGGTCTCATTTGAAAGCTTCAGAGACTTCAGGAAGGAGCTGTTTCTTCTGGTCTTCTGAATAGGTGGTCTTTCATGCATTGGTTGTTCTTTCACAATCTCCCATTTCTGGAGGATTCTCTCTATCATGTGTTTCACTTCTTTTGATTCTTCAGACCTTTGGGATGTGTTGTTGGCTGCATGCTTAGTAGCAGCCTGGGCCTTATCTGTTGGAGGAGGGTTTTCAAAGTCAGTGAGGTTGCAGTTTTGTTGGTTCTTTTCTGCCTCTGCGAAGTCTTGGTTTGTTTTGTTGCTTTCTACAGCTTGGTCTCTGCATTGGTTTTGAATTTCTGATAGCTCGGTGTCAGTGAGTTTCGTGTTTTTCATAATGTATCTTGTAATATTGGCCAGTTTGTTTGCATCAATGTTAGGCCTTCCAGTGGCTTGCTCTCTTCTCCACAGGGTGTAGCTTCGGATTGTACTGATGTTGCGTTGGTAGCTCTGTAGTAGGCTTCCATGACTCATTTTTACTCATCCCACATCCAATGTTGCCGGTTAGAATTCTGAGTTTCCTGTTGGATGTTGGTCTCCAGAAGGCTACTTGGTGTAGTGATCCTCTGGAGCAGTTGAGAAGGGAGAGTTTGCTCCAGTAGCAGACATTTGGAGCTCAACCTGGTTCCGCACTGAGGGACACGGTCCTTGTTTACCTGCACAGCGACTGATGTGGTATGGTATGGTACGGTTATGACTTGCCATTACATATGACCTATACTCAGTTACCCTGAGAAGGGGCCCTCACCGGACATTTGTAGGCAGGGGCGACCAGCCTGTAAAGTAGTAATGGTTTTTCTACCTGTTGCCAGTTTACTATCATTATTATCGTTATTGTTACCATTATCGTTGTTACTGCTGGGTTCCCTGTGCAGTCGTTTTAGTTTCGGGTATGTGCATAGGTGGCCTTCAATGTAAACCACGAGGGCCACCGAGTTTTTACCTGAATTCCGAGTTCACTAAGGTTAATCGGTTTTCATGGTTTGTACGGCAGTTAAGGTGACTTTTATGAAGGCCCATCAGTGTAACTGGAATTGCGAGTTTGTCTCCGGGTGCCTCGTGTCAAAATAAATGTTGAAATTTAGGGCTAGTTGACATTCGCATCTACAATCGTTATTGTTATCATTATCAGTAGTAGTAATAACAGTATCAGTATTATGCTGGATGATGTTGCACCAACATCTTGGATCTGTTTGGCCTTTGACCATTGGTGATCTTTATATTAAGCTTCTTCCTGCAGATTATGGAAATCTCTTGCCAGTGCACAAGTTTGCAAGTCTGCAGGTCGTCAAGTCTGCAGGTTTTGAAATCTTGAAGTCTACTGTCTGCAATTGCCTCACAGCAGTATCATACGCACTCCTTATGACTCCTTTCCTCCCACTTGCCCGATGACAGTTTGTTTTGCACAACATTGTTGGAGGGGGTAGCAAAGGGTTAGTGGTTCTTAGGACCATGCTGTATTTCAGGAAGAATTTCAATGCTGTCCCAGTGAATTCTGAACTGCATTTTATCTTGTAAGTTAGTGGAGACACTAATTGAAATTGCATCAAATCAGCTCAGGGACAGGGAAAATGGAAACAAATACAGGAGCGTAGCTTGGCTTTTTTGGTCTCTTAGCCTGTTGCATACCTTGCACAGGGAGGGGGGAAAGAACTAGTCCGACCCCTTTTTGTTGTTCAAGAATGCTGTGTGAACATGTGTCCATTTTGTACGAAATAAAAATCTGGTCCTGATTTTGAAAATCGAAAGTGTTAATGGTGTGCCAATAACGAGGCCTCAAGGATCCAGCAAAGGTCAGATGAACCAGGCCTGGAATTGACTGTCTTGATGTCAAGGCTCCAAAGCAAAACTATAAAAAGTAGTAGGATTATTTCTGTATGACCAACAAATGGTGCATGACATAAATCAAAATAGAACCAACGAACCTGGTATCTTGTTCAAGAAAATCGTGAAGTACGGAAAGACGTTGCATTATTGTCATTGTGTATTGTCATTGTGCATTATTGTCATTTTGTAGCTTCTCAATTGACACTCGTACATTTGGTACATTATTAGTCTTTCTTTAAAACAAACTGCATCATTTGATACTGTTACGGTAACTAATTACCTGTAGAAAGATAATAACCTCGCTATTTCCATGAAACGCAATTTATTTAACTGTAAACAATGGGAGACAACTTTTTTCGAGCTAGGGACTACCCTTAATACAATCTCACTACAATTTTAAAACTCAATACTTCTCTACGCTTACCTGACCACAAGCAAAGTACTGTCCTTCTCTTTGACGAAATTTCCTGAAGACTTCTTTCACAGTATCGCACTCCACGGAAACCAAGTTGACAATGGAGTGCCAGAATCACGCACGAATGGGGAAAATCCCTTCACTTGTCACCTACTGTCACTTGTCACACAATCACTTGGAGATCGCAAACAGGGAATCACTTGGAGATCGCAAACAGGGAACGAAGTCCTGAATCAGAACAACAACCAACTGACTAGAGTGCCGCTTATATAATTATCCGAAGAGGGTCTAGAAGTTTCCAAAAGTAACTATTTACAGCTATTACAATAAACTCTATTTTGAAACTTACGAGTCATTAAGATCAGACGTTATTCATTGAAAACCGTAAAAAACAGTCACTGTTTGAAACACTTCAGAAGACACACTGACAACTTTGCGTGCACAGGACAAACAACTGTTCCCCGGTCATGCTCTACACATGGTATCCATTACGGTGTTATTTTTATCCTAGAATTCATTGCATTGCCAGTTAATGGCCCACACTGTTTGGAGAATTTAATACTGTTTGCATACTGTCAACCAAACACTTTGCATAAACTGCCAATAATGTTGGATGTCACTACATAAATAAGCACTGCCATTTAATCATTTCTTCCAATGGGAGTATGACTGTTTTCCTCTCCTCTACCCTCAGGTGTAGTCAACACTGTAGCTGGTGGTGGGAAGACACACAAAGGCTCTAAAACAGACTGCGTGGAGGACTCCCCACCATCAATGGACGGAATAGGAACAGAGGCCAGGTTTAATTATCCCTGGGGTATTGCATTTGACCCGATGGAAAATGTGCTCTATGTGGCCGACTGCGTAAGTGGTAATAAAGTTCTACAAAACAACAGATGCACATTTTATACAATTGAGAAGCCAAGATTTTGCTTCAAACTTTCAATGCTGCCCATTGGCTGGTTCTAATGTCTACACAGTGATGTAAAATGTAGTTTTAAGATGCAAACATTTGGCCTTACTAGTTTCCAAGTGAGCATACAGTTTTACCACAAGAGCAGACAGTTTAGGACTTGTGGATTTAGAGATTGGTTTACATAAATAGCTGATAGGATCTTTCCAAGTAAGGTCTTTGTCAGTAACATACCCTAAGAAATATAGCAGGGTTGGCTTGTGTTAAAAGTTGACCACCAAGGGAGATAGAAGAGTTGTGGTTGCATTTCTGCTGCCAAGGTTTGAAAATAAGCTGTCATTTTCTTTACATTCACCAGTAATTAGCTGCATTGTAGCCAAACTTCAATGTCTCTTAATTTGTTATTTAGTACAGATTCCAAGGTATTTGGGTTGGAGTGAGAATAAAAAATATTAGCATCATCAGCAAAGAGCAGAAGCTCTATCAATTCTGAAGCATTTGGGAGATCATTTATGTAAAGTACGAAAAATAAAGGGCCAAGAATGGAACCTTGTGGTACACCGCATCTTACGGTCTGCATTGGAGAACAAGTTTGATTGAATTGAACAAATTGATAGCAATAAGAAAAGTAGCTTTTTATCCACTGCAGGGCTGCATCACGCATACCATAGTGTTCCAGCTTGGTGGATAGGATTTCATGATCGAGGGTACCAAACACTTTAGAAAGATCCCGAAAGGTACCTACAGTGGTTTTATGTTGGTCGATTGCAGACAAGATTTTATTAAGCAAAGAGATTAGTGTGTGTGATGTCAAGTGATTTTTACGAAATCCAAACTGACGGAGATAGAATATTTCGTTTGTTTTGTCTAATTCAACTAAGCAATTGTACATGACCTTTTCAATGAATTTTGAGAAATTTGGCAGCAAAGAAATTGTCTATAATTTACAAAAAGACTTGGACCCTCTTTTTTGTAGATGGGAGTTACTTTACCAATTTTTAGTTTATCTGGGAAAATGCCTTTTAATAGGGAAAGATTTATATTGTTTGCCAGAGGTGCAGAGATCAGGTGAAATGAATGCTTTATTACACGCACAGAAATATTGTCATAACCAGGGGCCTTTCTCAGTGAAAACAAGGTACAAGTGTTTCCAATTCACATGTATCGGTGGGTTTTAGAATGATAGGAGGATAATCTCTGCCACCAAGAAATGAGCAAAAAGTGTCCAAATCCATGGTGGGTATAGCACTCGCTACGTTGGGACCAGTGTTGGTAAAGTATTAACAGAATCTGTCAGCGATGTCCATTGGATCCGTGATTGTTTTCCTGTTGGATGAAATGATGAGGGTGGAGATGGATTGTTCTTACGTTTGTTTATAACTTTGTTTAGTAGTTTCCTAGTTTCCATGTTGTTCTGAGGTCATTTTTGGCATTTTCTAGTTTGGAGTCATAATATGCATGCTTAGCGATATGTATTGAGTGGTTCAATTTGTTTTTGTAGGCTTTATACATTAGCTCACAAAAAGTGGTGTTTGATCGAATGAGTTTTTTTTCTAGAATCTGTTCTTCTTCTTAATGGACTTTAAAAGACCAGGGCTCAGCCACTTGATCATTTGCTTGCCTTTGATGACTTTCAAAGGAAAAGAGACCTCACAAATTCTGGAAAGTTCACTTATAAAATCATTATAAGCTTCACTGTGGTTGTCCTCTTTAATAAGTTAAGACCAGTTTGTGTTTGAAGGGTTTT
>BLFK01001129.1:972633-997633 GCA_014634185.1 Astreopora myriophthalma
ACGGTCGTATGATGGTAAACAGCTTCAGTGCTCGACCTTAACTTTTTAAATCCCTTGTCCTGGGACTAGTTGAATTGAAAATTTACTAGTCCTGAGTAAATCTGTGGTAGTCCTTCCTGGTTGCAGCATGGCAATATTATTTGCAATATCTTTTGAGAAATTAAATTTCATTGATGTCATCATGAAGCTTCATAATTATTTACCACTGGCAGAGAGTCAAAGAAGAGTGACAGACACTGACCAGGCTAACCCACAATTTACTAAATTAAATAAGAGTCAGACATTAATGTACAGTGATGATAAACTTGCAAAAAAAATGTGTTACATTTTTTGTGTCGACTCTTTCTGATCTAAGTCTTTCACCGATATTGCCATACATGAAATACATGTAAGTCACTACAGTAAAGAGTCTGATGCCCATGATTGAATAAAGAGATGTTACCTACTCATAAAAACACAACTTCATGTGTCCATTGTTTCTGGCCTCCTTAGCCTTTGCCCTGAATCAATCCATCTTGCAACAGCTCTAGTTACATTGTACTCAGCATGGTCAGGTCCATTCAGCGATATGAACATTAAGGCATCCACAGTGGAAACATCAAGGGATGATCTAAAGTCTGTCATAATCCTGTTTAGACAAGAGTTACCCCTTTCACAGCATGCTGTTTGAATTGGCATTACAAGGCACAACTCAATGAGAACCAGAAGATTGGAAAATCTTGCTGAATAATGAGGGTTTGTAAAGAGTTCCTGCCAGAACTCCCTAGCAGAAAGTCTTAATCCACCTCGGTGGTAATGAAGCTTGAGCTCCGACCACTCATCTTTGCAAGTGAGATCATTAAAAGCAACAGTAGGCCCAGTTATGAGATAGTCAAAGTGACTGATCAAAGAATCTAAGTGATCTTCCCCATACACAAGTAAGGCTGCTCTATCACTGGGCCAAAGTAATGGTTCTGTTATGGAGGCTGCTGCCTTCAGAACAGAATTATCACTGAATGGACTAAATCTCCTGCTGATGTACTGCTTTGCAAGATCAATTATCTCTTGTACTTAGGAAAGAGGCATCATCATTGTCTTTCTTTGACAATATTATGTCATTGAATCGGTTATCAGCACCAACTGATCCTTCAAATGATCTCGGGTGTTCTCCTGGCCTTTAGCTAGGGCTTCCAGTCCCGCATTGAGTGCATTTATCTTATCTTGAACTAATGCAATTGTACCCTCTTCTCTTTGAAACACAAGAGAGAGCTTGCTAACTTGCTTCACAATGTCAAGGAGAAGGTGAAGGAATTTCACAAACAGGTATCTTGTTAACTGCTTTCCGCACTTTGTAGCTGTTCCCTGCATCTTAGCACTGCTGTCCTTTGCTTGACTGGCATGCTGAAAGTGAGTAACCACTAATTTATAGTTCTCAGTCAGCAACACTTTTAGGGCTTTCTCTAAATGAGGAATCCACCTGGAACCATCAGCTTTCACAGCTTTGTATGCCCTTTCACCCATCATGTCTGCCAGCTCTTTGATTTTATGTACAGCCTTGCAGGAATACTCATAGTATTTCCAAATACCTTTCAACATCTCCTTTGCATCTTGGAAAACTTTTACATCTTTGATTGTGTCTTGAAATCCTAATTCCAGCTTATGTGCAATACAGTGAATACTTATTAGACTGAGAACATCTGTCTTCAGATGAACATAGACAGTTATTCTTTCCAATCATGACACTTGCCCCATCAGATCCCAGACAAACAAGCTTTTGCTTCAAGTTGACATCCATTTCATTCAAGACTTCTCTGATAGCTTCTGTAACACCAGTTGCCTTAGCATTGTGACATTCCTTAAGTCCTGCAAATTTACTCACAGGCACTCCATTCTACAAAAATCTCACATATACATCTGTCACACCATCTGCCATGACTCCAATAAAACGTGCTGACTTAACTGTTTTAGAAATATTGCATTTTAGCTCATCAGTAATAGCAACTACGAAGTTTTTGCAGGCTTTGTTGGTTTGGTATGTGGTTCCTAAACAAACTCCATGTTTTTTTTTTAAGGGCACACAGACTTGGAAAAGTAGTAGAAGGAAATTCAAGTTTAGCGATCATATAGGCAATGTCAAATAGCTTTTCAATTTTTAGTCTCACTTCTTCTGAAACGAGAAGAAGAAGTCTTGGTTGGGGTGCATTTCTAGGGTTTGCTTTGACACGAATAGCCTCTTCTGCCCGATTGTGTCCTGTTGACTTCACATGACTTCTCAATTCTGAAATTACTGCAGCGGCTTACAAAAGTGGATGCATCACGTGATTTCTCTGGAAAATCAAGGCAGGTTGAACAAAACATTTTGCCATCTTTGTAAATAACCCAAGGAAAAGTGTTTTTCCATTCAGGGTGGAAATGCCTGACTTTAATGGTTCGATCCTCTTGACCATATAAAGATTTCTTGGTTGCTTCATTGCTCTTGCTCTCTTTTGTCTCCAATGTGTCTTCTGCATCTTCATTACACTCTTTATGGCATTTGTTTGGATAATCGCTGCTGTTAGAACTAAAAAAAATAGGCGTCTAATCTCTTCATGATAATCACACCAGCAGTCGAGACAAAGATGGTGGGCTGGGAGTTCCTTAGTGCCCAGTCCCAACCTTAGCCTTGTTTAGTCTTCTCGGCTCAGTCCTCGAATTGGACTATCTTTTTTCGAGATCGAAACATTGCGAGGAACACATCGAAACATTTACAAGACGTGTATTTTGTTTTCACCTAATGTATTTCTTTTAACATTGCAAAAACTAATTACAAAGTAGTCACTGGTCCTGTGACTATTGGTTCTAGGTTTCTACTAGTCCAGAAGCATTTTGCACTAGTCCAGGACTAGTGGACTACTGCTAAGGTTGAGCACTGAGCTTGATCCCGTACAACAAAATCTATTCGAGCTCTATTGAACTTTAGCTACGGTCAACCAAGACTCCCCTTCTCCCTGTGCCTCAACCATATATCTACTGGTTGGTAGATGAGTAAGAAAGTTTGAGTCGGGGTTAAGATTATTTGAGAGTGGATCAAATAATCCAGGCTGGTCTATAGGATTATTTAAGAGCAATTCAATGCCATCAGTGTTATAATTTAAAGTGCCATGAGACATTTCATAAAGTGCTATGTTGAAAGAATTGGTGTCTAAATGATTAAAAGGAAGGATGCATTGGATAGGCATCTCCTCACTCATCAATTTTAGTTTGTAAGGTCAGGGGTAAGAATAGGTAATAATATTACAAGTTAGCTCATAGGCAAGTCCTCTTGGCGTGCAAATCGCGAAATCAAGATCTTCCTGGCTTTTTAGCCAGATACATGTAGGATGAGAGTCCTCAGACTTTTGCAGGTAGGCAACCAAGCTTTTTGACCAACAGAACCTGAAACCATTTCAAGTTTGAAATGTCTTGGCATCAGCGAGTAGTTTCTGGGTCTGTGGAGTGAGGTGATCAAAAATCTTGACGTCTCCCAGAGAACATTTGGCTGGTAGACCAATCGATGTTGCAGAAACCTTGCGTGCTTCCTTCCTTAGATTGATAACTTTTTCAACGATTGTTCAAGTGAATTTGCAAATAACCAGTCTCGGACCAGCCGTAACTTGTCTTGTTAGGACTTGGTTAAGTTAGTCTTTTTTATGAAATGTTTAAACAAGATGGAGGGTTTTACTCTAGTGAGAACTGTGAAAACTTGGAACACGGAACACGACATAAGGTCAGTGAGTAAACAATCCCAAAATGTATATAATTAGAAATTTGCGATGCGGGAGATCTATTAAATTCCCAAGTGAGTATTATACTTTTCTAAGATTATTTTAAACTCTGATTTATTTTGTTGTATCTTGTTACTTTTTGGACTTAATATCGCGTAGTATAGCGGAGGGACGGATCATTTAAAATAGAATCGTCGATGGCCCATAATAGCCCCTATCATTTCTTTATATTCTAAAAATAAACTTACATTTTATGGTTCATTTCTATGATACCTAAAATATCTGCTTTTACTGACATTGTTTGTTTGCTCCATGGTGCATTTTGAAAGCTTCTTTAGAAGCGTTTGGACTTAAAATGATTGACCTTTTTACCTCGGAACCATCCGCGCGAGTTCATCCGACCCGATTTCGTGACCCTTAGCCCTCCAGCCGTAAAATAGCTTTTTTATTATTATTGGACGGATAATTTCGCTTTATTAGCCTCCCAGGTAGCAATACTTTTTTAGATAACAGAATTTCCATCAATTCTTTGCGCTTTGATGGGCTAGTTATAACTTCCGTGTAATTTTCTCCTCGATTTGCATATGTTTTCCTTTGTTTACATTTCACTTTCTTGTCGCGCACGGCGATTTGGGGGCTCAAGTTAAAATTTTATTACATGCAAGCATTTTAATTTGCAGAGCTGAAACTTCAGGTATAATTAATAAAATAACAGTTCTTTCGTTTAGTGTAGTATTTTTTCCAATCTGTGACATACCAGGATCGACTTTTGACGGTTGAAGTTGGGCGTTATTTTGACTGCCAAAGCAACACACAATCAGAGTGCACACAATAAAAGCCAGAAACTATATTACAATAGTTATTTTGCAAAACCTTTTTATGAGGTCTTAAAGCTTTGGATGTCTGCTAAATACATGAGTAATGTCAAGTCAATAGGAGCCCTTGCGCACTTGTACTGTTTCGATGAAAATTGTTGAAATTTGAACCCATTTCCCGAATAAAAAATGTATTTTTAGTGAATTTTCGAACTTTTGTAAAATTCTCAAAATGTAAAGCGCTTGGGGATTTCTCAATATCATTTCTTGAAATAGTTCACCCACAGGGATGTTTGGGTAGTATCAGCCAAAATTCGAATTTTTAGAACTGATTTGAGATTCTCTATATTTTCCGACATTGGCTCTTAAGTTCAAACTGCCCGAGGAGTGATTGAAAACATGTCTGCCTGGCTTCGGGTACATCAGTTACAATAATCAGGGAGACCTTTTTCCTGTCAACTTCCAAGAAAGGAACATAACCTAGGTGTAACGTTCTCGGCTCCAAACCTCGAAGGAAAACGGATGAGCCGCTTCAATCAAACTCTTACGTGGTTTATTCAACAACGGTCGCTCTCAAGTACATGGTTTTTGCTAGTCACGTGACCTAAGTACAATAGCACAGGGAGACCACTACACCTTTCCTTTCCTAAAAGAAAACTGAAACTAAAATCTACACGAGTTGCAAATAACTATGGCCCTTTAAATCTTAGAACGAGTTGGCACGAAATGAAAATTTAACCAGTAATAACAACAACTATAAGATTGACTAAAGCATGGCTCAAATAAAGTTCCTTTCTTTCAAAGTCCAGTTGGTTTCAACAACAGTTCTCTCAACTGATACACCTTTCAAGCGTAGTCCTTTAAATAGCTTGGTGGCTTTGAAACACGTCCAGCCCATGTGATCCTGTGCTGGCCTGGCTGGGGCTTGTCAGACACTACAACTTCCGGTTTGCTTGACTGATCAGGTTGTATAGTTTCAGTGCTAGGCTCTTGTAGATGAAACTCTGTTGCAGAGGAGTCCTGAGAGCTCGCTGAAGTAACTGTTTGCGGCTGAGGTGATGGACTGATTTCTGGCTCACTGCGTTCGAAGGGATAGAATGGCTCCTTGCTGCTGCGAAGGTGTCTGCGATTTCTGCGGAACATACTACCATCTTCGATTCTCACATTGTAGGATCTCACATCTGTTTGGTCCTGTACCACTGCCTTGAACCATTTCTGTGACCTATTGCCAGGTTGAGGTGCAACTCGCACTGTCTCTCCTTTCAGCAGGTTTGGAAGCTCTTTAGCATGTTGGTTATAATGATGGGTTTGCTTTTCTTTCCTCTTCAGTATTTGATCTCTTGTTGCCCCTGTATCTGTGGACTGTGGTTTCAGCAGTACTTCAGCTGTTGGCAGCTGAGTTCAGGTGCACCAACCGAACATTTGTTGTGCTGGTGAAGAATTCATTCCTTCATTGGGAGTGTTTCTCCAGCTTAGCAAGGAGAGGAAGAATTCTGAATCGGACTCTTTGGCTTTCTTGATCAGAGTACTGGCAGTTTTCACAGCATTTTCCACCCGTCCATTGCTCTGTGGGTATCCGGGTGAGCTGGTTATGTGTTCAGTTCCAGACGATTTAAGAAAATTGCTGAACTCTGCAGAATTGTACGGTGGTCCATTATCACTGTGCAACTGATTTGGGATCCCATGCGTGGCAAAGTGCTTCTTTAACTTGTTAATAATAACAGTTCCTGTCTTGCTGTACAGTTGGTCCACCTCAAAATAACCTGGATAGTAGTCTACCGCGCACAGGTAGCTCTTGTCATCAACCGTAAAAATATCAGTTCCTATTCTCTCCCATGGTCTAGAAGGAACTTCATGGCAGATTAGTGGTTCTTTGGGTTGATTGCTCAGGTAAGCCATGCAGGTGTCACACTTCTGGATGAAGTCAGTAATTTCTGCATTCATGCCGGGCCAGTACAGTGTTTCTCGTGCTCTTCTTAAGCAACCTTGCACGCCGATATGCGACTCGTGCAGCTTCGCCTTGATCCTTGGTCTTAATGTCTGAGGTATGACAAATCGCAGTCCCTTGAATATGATGCCATCATGTACTGAAAGCTCATCACGGAGTTGGAAGTAGGGATGGATGGCTGCTGGGAGTTCCTGCTTTTTATCAGGGAACCCATCCACAATCGCTTTCTTGAGCGTTTGAAGGGTTGATCATAGGCTGTCTCCTTCTGCAATTCTTTGAGTTGATGTTCTGGCACTGGAAGAAAGTGTGTGGCATGGATGTGTTCCACTTCTACTTAGGTTGTTGAATGCTCGTACTCTGTGAGGTAGGCTCTAGAAAGAGTGTCCGCTAGCAGCATATCTTTGCCTGGCTTGTAGCGGATCTCGTAGTCATACTGCTGCAGACGGAGTAGCAAGCACTGTAATCTCTTAGGTGCTGATACTAGAGGTTTCTTCGAGATCGAGACCAACGGTTTGTGGTCAGTCCATAAAATGACTTTGCGACCGTGGACATAGTTGTGGTTGTGTTCCATACCGAAAACGTGTGCCAAGAATTCTTTCTCGATCTGCGAGTATCTTCTTTCAGCCAGGGTGAGCGCTCTACTAGCAAATGTGACTGGTTGAGCATACTGCATCACCACGAATCCAAGTCCACCCTGGGATGCATCTCCTTGGCATTCAGTTGGGTCGCTCTCACTGAAATACTTCAGCACTGGTGCTTTGACAACGGCTTCTTTAGTTCTCTCAAAGGCGTCTTCCTGCTCATGACCCCAATTCCACTCGGCATCTTTATGTGTCAAGCGACGTAGTGGCTCACACATTTCCGAAAGGTCTTGCAGGAACTTTGACAGGTACTTTACTAGCCCAATGGATCTCTGTACGGCGGGCACATCATCTGAGCACTCCATTTTGACAATTGCTTCAACTTTTCAGGGATCAGGTTTCAGTCCGTCCTTTGTCATGACATGGCCAATGAACGACACTTCGCTACATTTGAATTGAAACTTGTCCTTATTCAGCTTGATACCCTTTGCCCTGCACCTGTCCAAGAGGTTCTTCAAGTTTTGGTCGTGATCCTGATCAGCCTCTTCGTCAGTGTCCCCTTGACCAATAATAAGGAGGTCATCTGCGATTTTGTACACCCCCTTGAGACCCTCAAGGCATTGGTCAAGCTTCTGCTGGAAACATTCTGGGGCTGGGCTTATCCCATACAGCATGCACAGCCATCAGTACCTTCCCCATGCTGTCTGGAAAGTCGTCAGCTTTCTCGAAGCGTCATCCAATTGAATCTGGAGGAACCCATCCTTAAGGTCAGCTTTGGTGAACACTCTCGCTTTATACAACTCTGGCAGGATGTCGTCAATTACTGGCAAGGGATAACGTCTCCGCTTCAGTGCTTGGTTTAGGCGCTGTGGGTCAATGCACACTCTAACCTTCCCGCTCGGCTTCTGCATTGCAACCATGCTTGATACCCATGGTGTCGGCTTGTCCTCTTTCTCAAGTACTCCCAAGCTTTCAAGGCGGTCAAGTTCCTCTCTTAGTTTGCCTTTTACTGCAACTGGAAAACGACAGGGTTGCATTACTACTGGTGGGACCGTTTCGTCAACTTCTAAGTGTAGTTTCCCCTCAATCTTGCCAAGGCCTTTAAACAGGTCAGGATACTCAGCTAGAACTTGCTCTTCGGTCAGACTATTGATGCTGTCTTCGATGATCTCAGGTGTTTGGTGGTCAGGTGGCAGGATGTTCTGGTGCTGGACTACCAGGAGGTTCATTTTCTGTGGTGTCTCAGCTCCCAGTAGACGTGCGAACCCATCCTCAACTACGACAAACTCTTTTACATACTCTGTATTCAACTGAAGAAATGATCCTCACACTTTCTGGACAATTTAAGCAATTGTCTCTGATATGCACTTGAAAAATTCAAGTGACTCCAACAGGATTCGAACCCATGACCTCTGCGATGCCGGTGCAGTGCTCTTACCAACTGAGCTATGAAGCCACACAGTTGAGAGCAGGTCAGTTTGTTGGGCTCATGCGTGTTTTCCCGTGAAAGGAATGATATGAAAGAAGTGATTATGAAGTGCGGTTTAGAATTCAACTGAAGAAATGATCCTCACACTTTCTGGACAATTTAAGCAATTGTCTCTGATATGCACTTGAAAACTTCAAGTGACGAGATTCGAACCCACGACCTCTGCGATGCCGGTGCAGTGCTCTTACCGTGGGTTCGAATCCCATTGGGGTCACTTGAATTTTTCAAGTACATATCAGAGACAATTGCTTAAATTGTCCAGAAAGTGTGAGGATCATTTCTTCAGTTGAATTCTGAACCGCACTTCATAATCACTTCTTTCATACTCTGTATAGTTGCATGGGTTTCGAATGTGGACTCTTGCTGTTCCTAACACACTCAATTTAGACTTAGAGTAAGTGATAAGTTCTCTTTTTGTAGTCTGAATTTCTGTGTCGTCTGGGAGGCAACTGCGGGGCAGGACATTACAAGATGCTCTAGTGTCTATCTGCATCTCCACTGTCTTCTTCCAATTTCCATGGCTGCATTGATTCGCTTCTTGCTGTGAGAAACACTATAAACTTCTTCGGCAAATGAGAGAGCCCAAAGTTCATCCTCGGATGAAGTTGGTGCATCTTCGTGTATCTCATGCACTCTCAGCTTGCTCTGCTGCAGGTTGCTGCGGGAAGGGGCTTTGTTACCAGGCTGTATTTGTTGCTGGCAGACATTGCTGAAGTGGTCTTTTCCCGCACACGTGTTGCAGGTCTTCCGAATGCAGGACACTCTTCTTTGTTACGCTCATTCCTCCATCCACGATATTTGCAATCTCTCATGATCATTTGCTTGTTTGCTGGCGAGCCAGTGTTTCCTTTGAGCTTTGGCTGTGCTCGAAACTGTGGCTTCGACTGAGGCTTTCCTTTCTTTGATTTATTCAGATAATTTACGGTGTCTGGGCCATGGCTTGATATCTCTTTCAGCTGACTATTTGCTGCTTCGGCTGCTCGGCAGTAATCCATGCGTTTCTCCAGTGTTGGCTGTGATTCTTGAAGTAACTTTTTACGAAGAGCATTATCAGAAATTCCACACACTAGCCTGTCTCTGATCATTTCTTCTTTCAAAGTACCGAACGAACACATGTCTGCCAATGTGCGGACTGCAGTTGAATAGGCATTGATTGTCTCGCCAGGCTGTTGTGATCTGTTATTAAACTTGTAGCATTCGTAAATAGTGTTAGTTTTACCTATGCAATAATTGTTCCACGCTACTTCTAACGTGACAAAGGAAGAGGAATATACCCTGTCTTATCTAAGTAAGGAATATCACGACCTTAACGACTTCAGAATTGCAGTTAAAAAGGAACTACAACGTCTCAGCAAATGCGTATCTGAACTTGCCATCAAGGTTGACAACGTAGCGAAGGTGATAGACGAGTTCCAAGCTTATAGCTATCACTACAATATAAAGATTGTTGGCGTGCCAGGAACGGGAACTAGCGAATCAGCAGATGAAACAAGCCGAATATGTGTAGCTTTGTTCAGAGAAGTGGGTGCAGATGTCTTGATGAACGATATTGATATAGCGCATCGAGTTCCCGGCAGAAACAATTCAAGCCATGATCCTAGACCAAAGGCTATAATCTGTAAATTTGTCTGTCATCTCCTAAGAGACAAAATTATGGCCAAACGAGCTGATGCCTGCAAAGCCAATCCTGCTGCCCTTGGCTTCAGAGACAACGTATCCCTTGCTGCCATTAAGGTGTTTGAGCATCTCACACCGCGGATTCAAGAAGTTCTCTATGAAGCAAACAAATTCAAGACCCAGTACCATTACAAGTATTGTTGGGCCAAGAATGGTGCCATTTATCTTCGCAAGAGTGATAACTCAAGAGCTATTCGGATTAAGTATGTCAGTGACCTCACCGGAATTCAAAGAGGAAGGTAAGTCTACCTTAAATCTTTTAAACTTAACACTTTCATTGCTAATTTTGATTTGTAAATTGTGATCATCATAGCAATGACTTCGAAATTCCTATTTCGTGAACTGCCTTACTTCGGTGTGAGTGACATTGTTTCATACCACGGCCAGTTTAATAACATCATAAACAATAATTTACCTACTAAGAAGTATCTAGATGACCTTTCGAGTCTATATGATTTAGATCTATTCTGTGTAATTGTACATAACGGCATAAACCCCAATTCTGATTTGTTTTATGAAAACATTAAGAGATACTATTATTCGCCACATAGCTTCAATCTCTTAAAAAATAAGTTGCCTCGGAACGAAAGCACTTCTCTTTGCTTCGTAATAATGTAAGAAGCCCAAGACGAAACCTTGAAAATCTGCAGGTCCATTTCTTAGATGAATTGAATTATAGTTTTTCTGTAATTGGAGTTTCTGAAACTAAAATAAGTACAGTTGACTCTGTAAACTTTGACATGTCTATACCTGGCTATAAATTTGAATTCGTTCCGACACCTTTAGCTTCTGGAGGTGTTGGTATGTATGTCAAAGACAGCTTGAATTACA
Source organism: Astreopora myriophthalma (assembly GCA_014634185.1). NCBI lineage: Eukaryota > Metazoa > Cnidaria > Anthozoa > Scleractinia > Acroporidae > Astreopora > Astreopora myriophthalma. The sequence goes on from BLFK01001129.1 coordinate 983,697, forward strand.
CGATTATTGACCAAACTTCTAACGAGGCTTTCCAAGCTTTATGGATTGAATTTCATCTTTCTGGGCAGTCAAACATCATCTGTGGTGTGGTGTATAGACAACATAATTCCCCACAACAATTCTTGGACTGTTTTGATGAAACACTGGAAAAGTTTAGCGCTTCGAATAAACCCATCTTTATCGTGGGTCATTTCAATATAAACCTCCTTGCTGTTGAAACATGTAATTATGTGCATAAATTTCTCTCATTACAAAGCTACTCATTAATTCCAACAGTTGACAAACCAACTCGAGTATATAATAACTCCGCAACTCTAATTGATAACATTTTTTTTAACAAGCTTGATAGCAAAATTAATAGTGGGAACATCACATCTGACATTAGCGACCAATATTCACAATTTTGTATTGTTCATGGCGTCAAGGTGACAGCTGTAAATAGCAAAATATCAAGAAGAGATTATTCTCAGTTCTCCGAACATAATTTTCTTGCTGAGCTCGCTGGAATTAACTGGGACACCATTGTCACCACGGAACAAGGCAATATAAATCGTTCTTTCTCCACATTTTACAATAAGGTGAACAAAGTCATAGTTAAACATGCCCCCATGAAAACTTTGTCACAACGGAGAGCCAAGCAACTCTCAAAGCCCTGGATTACATGCGGGATAAGGAAATCAATAAGAGTGAAGAATTTGCTTTACCTGTCTGGTAACGAGGAATTGTATGGAATCTATAGGAATAAAATTCTGATGTATTTCATGTCAGTCAAAAAGATATACTTTCATAAGTATTTCTCTGATGACTTATACAGTATGAAAAAAAAATTGGGCTGGTATTAATGATTTAATTAACCGTGGAAAGAAAAAGTCTAGACCCTCTCTCTCTGTTAGGTGCCAACAAGAGGTAACTTAACATATGAGCCCGCAGAAATCACTAATATCTTTAATAACAACAACAACAACAACAAAATCTTTATTTATGATAATAGCTATTGAGATATAATAATAACCATCCCGCAAATAGCAGTGCCAATCGAGGTGGGAGGGTGTACAAAGATATTTAATATTACATATTTACTTAAAGATGAAAATTAGCTGCAATTTTTTTTTATCTTGAATACATTGTATAATATCGTGGGAAGGAATTGTGTTTAGGACCTACACAAATTGCTGACAAATGTGGAAGCTGAAATCGAAAACAAGAAGAAAAAAGAAAAAAACAACAGAGTGGGCAGGCAAGTTGAAGTTAAAGTTAAAGGCGACCGTTATCGTAGCGATAAATTATAAATTATCGTGTGGAAAATCAAACAGTAAATTTTACTTTAGGCAACCTCGTAATAAGTTCAGATACACCAATATATTCATTTTCTGATTCTAGAATATTAAGTAGAGACACACGTAATTCCTTTTTAAACCTACTTTTATTGACATGACGTAATTTTAGAGGTAAACTGTTCCAAACACAGGTGCTGGAACGCGAAAACAAGTTTTTTTGAATTTCAAGTCTAGAAGATTTAATGTAATAGTTTCCTCTAGTGGCCGATCTTGTGCCGTAACCATGCACATTTCCTGCTTTCGTAAAAAGGTGCTGAATTAAAGAAGGAGCCTCATTAGTAGAAATATCATACATTAGACTTGCTGTTTTTTCAAAAGAAATCATCTGAATAGGGAGGAAATTGGACTTAAGGAAAAGAGGAATAGCATGTTGTTGTTTATCTGTAAAATACATAAGTCTTAAGGCGCACTTTTGAAGTAGAAACAATTTGTTTATAAGATACTTTGGAGCATGGCCCCAAGCAAGAACTCCGTAGGACAAATAAGGTAAAATTAACGAACGATATAAATTAGAGAGTATAGAAAAAGGAACATGATGACGAGCCTTGCAATAATTCCAACAGTTTTACTGATTCTTAGAGGGATATGATCAATTTGATACTTCCAGCTGAGATGTTGATCAATTAAAACTCCTAAATATTTTACGTATGTTTTGCACTCTAGAGCTACTAAACGTTGAGAGTTATTGTCGAAGAGTTTGATCGTGGGCTGGTATGTCATTTTCTTTTGATACGGGCAAAAGCTGACGAAATTAGACTTACTTGTTTTTAATGTGAGCTTATTTGCAATGAGCCAACTAGACACTTTTGCTAATTCCTTGTTAAAGGTTTTCTCTAAGTTTTGAAGATTATTGTCCGCATGGAGTAAATTGGTATCATCTGCAAAAATAAAAAAAAGAATATTTGAAGGGTTGCATATGTCATTTATATAGATTAGGAAGAGCAAAGGGCCCCAGGATGGACCCCTGTGGCACGCTGCATAATGTTTCGTGTTTTTCAGATATGCAATTCTTAATTTCAGTGGTTTGAAATCTTCCCTTAAGATACGAAGCAAACCATCCGTTAATTATCCCCCTAATCCCATAATGATGTAATTTGCCAAGTAATATATTATGATTAACCGTATCAAATGCTTTGCTGAAGTCAATAAGAACTCCACAAGAGTAAAGCTTTCTGTCCATATTCACTTGAATTTTGCTGATGATATCAAGAATTGCATGTTCTGTTGAACGCTTCTTGCGGAAACCATACTGTGACTCAGAAATTATTTCTTTAGAAATTAAGTATGAATTGAGCTTTTTATAGATAAGCTTTTCAAATATTTTATTAAAGATAGACAGAAGAGATATGGGCCTATAGTTGTTTGGGGCAGTCGCATCGCCTGCTTTGAGGATAGGAATTACTTTTGCAATTTTGAGCTTTATGGGAAAGGTTCCTGATTCAATAGAGATATAAAAGATGATAGCCTAGGATTTGTTGTGAAAATTTTATAAGACGGATTGGACATGAATACAAACCATAGGATTTGTTGGATGGCAATCTTAGAATGTCAGTTATAATCTCCTCAGGTTCAATAGGTTGGAACACAAAAGAGCCAGCGTCGTTTTGAGGGGTGAGATAATCTGAAAAATGTTTTTCCGAATGCGGTAACTTAGCGGCTAACTGGTGGCTGCAGGAGGCAAAATGAAAATTCATAATATTAGCTACTTTAGAGGGATCATTAACCAATGGCGAGGAGCTATTAGCTCTCACAGCACTAATCGACTTGCGGTACTTTTTCCGTCGTCCAATTAGTTCTCGAATACCTTTCCAAGTCTTTTTCATATTTGACAAATTTTGATTGAAGAACGATTGATAAAACAATTTCTTGCTTGCACGAGTTAAGGATCGAATACTGTTTGTGTATAATTTATACTTATCGTGATTATTGGCAATAAAAAATTCGTTCTTTTTCCGTATAGCTATTTTTATTCCCTTTGTTATCCATGGTTTCTTGAATTGTTTACTTTTCCTTTTAGACAGTCTCTTAAGGGGAGCATGTTTATTTACCAATTTATTTAGCCTATTATAAAAAGTAATAAACATTTTTCTTCCGTGGGACACAGACTTGCGTCCAATTTACCACCATCTAATCGTCATTTTAGTGAATACTTAAGTCAAAATTACGGGAAGTTCTTTTTTGATCCAGTTGCACCAACTGAGATTGAGAGGGAGATACTCTCTATCCCCCTCAATAAGGCTCATGGTTTGTATTCCTGTCCCAGTCGTATTCTTCGCTCTGCCACATATACTCTATCTAACCCGATGCATTGGAGAGGCATTGTTAACGATTGGTTTTCATCATACCTATTTAAGCGCACTCAAACAACTGAGATCAACTCGTTTATTTCTGATAAGGAAATTGTCCCTTGTAGTGTTCCACAAGGCTCAGTGCTGGGTCCTCTTCTATTTCTGATATTTATTAATGATATTCCAAACTCTTCACAGAAGTTAAATTTTTTTCTATTTGCGGATGACACAAACATGCCGCTTTATGCTGATAGAGATCCCTCGAGGAAACCGTTAACAAAGAGCTGAAAAATGTATCTGAATGGCTGCATGTAAATAAGCTGACACTTAACATTAAAAAATCAAACTTTGTTATTTTTCGACCTCGACAGCGATCGCTAAATTATGAGATTAAACTCAAAGTAACTGACAACAGCACCAACATATCGTCAGGTCTAGAAAGTAAGGAATATATTAAGTACTTAGGTGTTCTGATTGACAACCATTTGACCTGGAAATATCACGTAGACTATATTGCTGTGAAGATTAGTAAAACTGTTGAAGTAATAGCTTGTTTAAGACACTTCGTTCCTTTCTGTACTTTGAGAAGTATATATCAGTCCCTCGTGTTTCCCTACTTGACATATGGTTTGACTGCTTGGGGCCAAGCCGCAAAAGTCCATCTTAATAAATTATTGTTGCTTCAGAAACGTGCGCTACATATGATGCATTTTCTAAATCCAAGAACTCATGTTATTCCTTTTTTTATTTCTTCAAAAATATTACCTATTCATCTGCTTTACTTTGAAGCTATCTTACACTCTATATATGATGTTTCAAATAACTCTGCTCCTAAAGCTATCTCTGAAAAGTTTGTCAAGACCAGCTCGGTTCATTCATATAACACGAGGGCTTCATCTTGTGGTAAATATCATAATAAATTTTCACAGCTAAATCAACAGCGGAACTCTTTTTTGTGCTGTGGCACGAAAGCGTGGAATTGTCTCCCATCGCAAGTATGTAATCTACCAAAACTGGCGTTCAAGAAATCAATTCGCAAAGCTTTATTGGCAGCTTTAGAAGGTGAGGAGGATTATATTGAGGCACCTAATCTACTATCCAAAATCAATTTACATTTTACATAACTTTCTGTAACCATTCATTGTTAATGTCTTCGCCTGTTTAGTTCGTTTAGTTTAGTTTGTTAAGCTACCTATTACCAATCAATTGTGTAATCATATTTATCTCTGGATGTTAATGATTCTATTTCATTTAGTTTATTCCTGTTATTGTTATCTGAAGCTTACAAATTGCTTTATTTTCTTTTTTCTCCCTGCCCAACTCGCCTTGACTAGCTTACGCTATATGCGAGTTGTACATGTTCTTCTTTTAATTGTTAAATATTAATAAAGTTGTATGTTGGTTTTGTTTTGTTTGTTTGTTTGTTGTTCTAAGGGTTGTATTGCCTCTTTTAAAAGATTCATAATCTCTTCTTGTGAAATAGCCATCTTTGCGCCATTTTGAACGGAGAGCCGATCAAACCAGACTGACCGCCATTACGGCATATGCAAATTCCAACTCTAACGAGTCTTCCAACTTGTCCGCTGCATCATCTGGAATGACATGTAAGGCATTCTCCACGGCCTATGAGTCCCAAGAAATTTACAAGTGATGGGTCCACAAGAGAGATTTCTGACCCAGAGTCCAGCATCACATAAGTTGTGGTGGTCTGTCTGTTTAGAGCTACTACTTTCAGGGGAACTACCTGGAAGAGAATTGTTCCAAAGTCTGCATTCTGGGTGGTAGAGCAGGAAGTGGTCATGCCTGTGGTGCTGACTTCTTCCACACGGGTGTTTTGTACTCTGATGTGAGAGGTTGGGTGGAGGATGGTCGAAAGCTCCACATCCAGTGTTTTGACATCTGAAGGGACTGGGGCATGACTCCTGTGAATGCTAATTACCCCTGAGGCAGTTAGGGCACAGTTCTCTAGTGGAAACCAGGGTGAGTCCTTCTTGTAGTGTCATTGATTTAAATGTGTTTTACCAGTACAGCTGGTGAGCTTGACCACAGCAATAGCAGGAGCCCTTTACCTTTGCTTTATCCTTAGACAGCTGATTGGATGACAGTGTGTTTGACCTTTTGCCTTTGGTAATTGCCATGGTTGTAAACTTTGGCATGACCACTTTGTTAATTGTCACTGGCTTCTTGTTCTTGAAGAAGTCGACATGTCAAGACTGCTGAGTACACTGGATGGTTAGCAATGTTTGTGTGTCTAGTGATAAAATCCACAAACAGATGAAATCATGTACGAAATGAATCATATATTGAACTGCGGATATGAAAGCAAATGAAGCTATGATCCTCGTAGTTATGGACACAGTTTTAGAACATTTGAACCATTTGAAGCATTTGAAACATTTGAACCCACAAATGACCAGCTCCCAACATCAGTGGCTTCACACAACTGATATTTGGGTGCCTTATTGGTAGGGTTTGGGTGGGACCTACTGTGCTGTTTGGAAATTGATGTGATGCAACAGAGTTTGTAGTTTGTAGCGTGTCCAGCAGCGTGTGATGTTTGACGTTTTATTTTTTCAGCAGTGTTTTAGGTGTAAAACAGCCTAAAATGTGCATAAATCCAAACTAGGTTGTTATCGAGAACAACTGGTTGGATATATTTACAATTACAGCCATGGATATTTAAAAAACCCAAATGCTTACGTTACCATTAATTTGTGCACAGTGTACCTATGAAACATCTTTACCACAATAATACGACATCCATCACCGGTAAGTTGTTGCTTTCAGCAAATTGCTGATATCATTACAATGTGCCTTTTTAGTTGCTTGAGCTGTTGTTTTGTCATAGCACTATTGAATAACACACGGGTAACCTATCAGGCAAAATTATTATGCCATTTGCCAAATCCATTGACTGATTCTGAGGCACTTGCTTCACAAGCTCTGAAATAGTATATCTTTAGACTGTAAAATGTGAATTTGAGGTAATTTGAAGGTTGGCCCCTGTATGTAAAATTCAATTCACACTTTGCCTGTATGTCACCTTGTTGTCAAGGACCTTCAAAATAGTGCTCTTGGTCTAGGTCATGTTAACCCTTTTAATATGGAAGTTCGTTGTAAATTAAGCGTTTGATATCTATTTAGAAAAAAGCAGCAATAGATGTTTCATTTCCCTGTTGCGAATCAGTTTTGGAGGACAGTAAATTTTACGTTAAATTCAGATTCCGGGCGGGCAAAATCAAAAGTGTAGGTTCTTTCACAGAAACCTACCGAATTAAAAAAACAAACCCCAGAACCTTGTAATATATAATAATAATAATAATAATAATCACTTTATTTAAGTCTCAGGTTATTTAGGTGAGCACGAGTGCTCTACTAATTGGGGAAACTAACAGTCAACTGAAATCAGAACAAATCAATTGAAATGTTGGTTTTTGTGGAGAGGGGAAACCGGAGAACCCAGAGAAAACCTCTCGAAGCAGAGTAGAGAAACCAACAAACTCAGCCCACATATGACGCCGAGACCGGGAATCGAACCCGGGCCACATTGGTGGAAGGCAAGAGCTCTCACCACTGCACCAACCCTGCTCCGCAAAGCTCACCAAAGTCTCCGTATAGACTCAAAATAAGGATAGGATGCAATTTGAGTTGTGGCCATAATTTGCCGATTTTGGTCAATTCTTGAGTACATTTGCTCTTAAATCCCACTGGAATTACAAAATTTGAATAAGAAAGCAAAAATGAAATGAATTCTGGTAGTTCCAGTGAAATGATAAGTGTTCGGGAAACGAAGACCTGTAAATTGAACACTGAAGACCAAAAACAAGCCCCAGAAATATAGTAAGATATTAATCAGTGAAGAGCTAGCAAAACACATCATTGATGTTGTTTAAAGCAGACAATTTGCCATCTCTGGTGAATTATTGCAGGGCCTTTGTTGTTCACGTAGACATAGGGTGCCTGTGTGGAAAATGAAGACCTTGTGATAATTCGCCAGATATGGCTAATTTCCTGCTTCAAACAGCATGAATGATGTGGTTTGCTGTTCACTGATCGACATTTTACTATTTTTCCGGTGGTTTGTTTTTGGCTCATGGGTGTTCAGTGTTTGGTCTTTGTTTTCCAAGGTCAGGTGTTGCTGTCTTGAAAATTTACCTATTCTCTCTTTTGTGCAGGGCTGTCCTGAAACAGTACTCAGTAATGACCGTATAAGAAAAATTGACATCAACACACGTGAGTACATTTCACGAAAACTGATCCGAATGCATGAACGCGTCATGATGTAACGCAATGTCACGCGTGCGTAAATAAGATTAAGTAACGATAACGCGTTCAAACAAATGACATGGGGAAGTTTGAATCTAACAGTAACTTCTGTTTCGGTATGCAAATATGGCTTCTGGTCAGATGAGCGAAAACACTATTGTTTCTTTCAAAGATTACAATTTGCATGCTGGTAGGGACTGTAACGTGATACTAAATGGGTCTCATTCCTCAGGCGTTGCTTCCGTGAAAAGTTAGTAGCATAGTTAGAACTTGACGCTGGTGGTCACAGAAATTGCAGGTTTCAGCAGGGTGTACCAAACAAACAAAAAGTTTAAAAGTACTGTTTGACTTGATTCATCGTTTGTGTGACATTTCTGGTTTAACAACATCTCTTTTATCACAAACGTGAAGTTTATTATCAGTCACCTGTCCGTAATTCATTTATCAGTGCATCAGTTGTTTTCTCGGTTCAACAAATACAGATTTCCAAATTAATCTATTTTCCATTTTGCAAAGTACAGGTTTCCCATTTCATTTTGCAAAGTATAATAAACCTTTTTGCAGGCCATGTGACGACTTTAGCTGGAAGTTCTCAAGGTTACAAAGATGGAATTGGTGATAAGGCAAAGTTTCATCACACTGCAGGTGAAAGCAAGAAAAACAGTTTACTATAATACTGCAACAGTAGCCCACAACCCACAACACACAACTGAAATAAATTTGTGTCACGTCATTTTCACAGGCTGAGCCATTCTTAAATTGATTTCCATTGAATTCAGTCTATCACCGGAGCCTTGGTCTCGCAAAGGAGCCTCGCTAGCCAATCATAAACCTGTTATAGTTAATTACTTGGATGTGTATAGACTGGAACTGAACTTTTTCACTTTAATTTCACTTAGCTGGAATAATTCTTGTGGGAAGATGGTCTTTTGGGAAGTATGGTGTTTTGAATTGGATGCTGTTTTGAGAAGTTTTTGTGTGTGTGCTGGCTTTTCTTAAACTGTTAAGTTGGAAGTCACAACCAAACATGCAGGATTTCTGTGGTTCAGTTGTAGATAGATGAAAAGGCAGAATTCAGTGGTTACATTCACAGAAATTTCCTTGGTTGGTTGGTTGGTCAATCGATGGGTCATAAAATTTTCTGTGTCATCCTGCTGACCATTGTTGCATATTCTGTTGCCCAGTCCACCTCTTGGCAGCTATCAGGAACAAAATCTTTTGGGGGAATGATTTACCGAGAAACTTGAAAACTAGTATGCCAGGAGAATATGTGACACCAGGAAGCTTGCAAGCGATTATTTATGTAACTAAACTGCGAGATAGAGTTTGCAATTTTGGACGAATCATCTGTTTTTGTCAATTCAGTGAGTTTTCCGACAATCCCCATAGAAGTCAATATTGATACTAATTATAAATAACACGTGGCCAGGGATAATTTTAGATGCACGACTAAACTTCGAGCTCACACTACAGCGTTCCCTGAGCATGATAAAGGAGGTGTTGGATCACATTTTAAGGTGCTGTGTTGATGGCTGCCGGTTACATCATAAAAGAACCGTAGGTGACTAAGTAGTTGAAACAAGTTTAGCTCGGACTTTTCAAATAGCATAAGATTCCCAAAAAATCTGCACTTCCCACAGTCTGAAAATAGGCCCCTTATAGGGCTGTTGAAAAGTTCAGTTTTATGGTAACATTGTTCAATTATATCCTGAAAATTTAATGGGACTGTTGTTCAATCTTCTCACAGGAATGGCTATTGATGCTAAAGAAAGAATGTTGTATGTGGCAGATAGTGTGAGTTGAAAAGCTATTGAGTAGTGTATTACGTGATGACTGAATAAGTGTAGCAAATGCTCTCTGAGAGATTCAACTGTGTTTTTCCTCATCTTAGGGACTATCGTACCAACAAGGAATGAGTGACATAGACATCCTTGCCATCTGGCAATACTGGGTTATGGGACTACGACCAGTTATCATCCATTTGCCAGACTTTGCAGGCCACTTCGGTTTTTACCCTTGTTTTCAACGCTACTTTTGCTTATCTTCCCTATGTTGTCTATGAAGACAACATGCAACAAACGTGCAAAAAGCACACGTAAGAGTGGAAGTTGAAGCTTTTATGTCAAATTCTTCCTTCAGGCAAATGACCGAATACGGAAGGTTGATCTTAGAACAGGTAAGTTTGCTAGGTAGTTATTTGTTTTCTTGTTAGCCCATGTGTTGCATCTGAGTGAACTCGATTATTCTAAACTATACACAAGGAACTGACAACAACAACTAACAACAAGAAGATGAACAGAGAACAACCTGAATACAAAACGTTGCAACTACTTTTACATAAACAAATTTACATAACTAATTGCAGGTACGTGCCAGCAGGGTTCATGCCAGCAATTTAACACCTAGGCTAGAAATGTACAACACCATGCTCAGCAGGTGACACTGCCCTCACAAGTGGTTCACGATTGAAACGAAATGACAAGGAAACAATGATTGTGTTTTTTAGCATCTCCAAAAACATCTTACTTCTGCCACAAACCATCTGAAATTCACTTTATTGAAGGTTTTATTAAATTTTGCATCTGATCATAAAACTAACTTGAACTTAATCAAATGTTATTTTGATTTGCATCCTGAATTCAACTTAATGTAAATGGACACTATAGGGCTCGTATGAGGCCAATGTAAGGTGTCACCTAATCTTGCCTGCAGTTTTTTACTGTTTTGTTTTCCATTATAAGGTAAACAGTCTGTTGTAAGAAAGGTACAATTCACTTACTGTTTCAGCTGAGGTAACCTCTTTTGCCGGCAGCGGAGAGTCTGGCTTCCTTGATGGTTCGGCACAAAAGCTAGAATGACCAATCCACAGCAGCTTGAAATGGACAGCATGAAAAGGAGGCTGTATGTGAGTGATACGGTCAGTTGAGAGCTGTTACAGATAACTAACAGTTCATATTTTCCAGTCGAACTATTGGGGAGTGCCAGTGCAAAAGACGACACAATATTTGATGGTCAACTGGGCGCTAAAGTCTAGTCTGGCCAAAAATTTAGATGAATTGTGTTTTTGGTAAGAGCATGGAACTTTCCACGAATGTCAACCATCTATTGGGTAAGAATTTGGGATATGGAGGCATCACTAAAAGATCCTCTGACAGGAATGAACTGATTTCATTCAAGAATGCTGACATAGACATTTTTTGGTTGTTAATTGTAAATAATAACACATCATGGTTAGTTAGTATACTGTGCCCTCAGACCAGTCCATCCAAGTGGGTATGATTTAAGCCATGTGACCTTTTGTTGTTTTGTTTTTCTTTGTTGTTTTTTTTTTAATCGAGAACTTGTTTCTGGAACTCCTACACAGAGTAGTTAACATTTGTGTGGGCATTAATTGGAGCAAACGAGGGAAAAAGCAATCAGAAACCTTCATAAAGGATATTTCTGCCGTTTTGTATTGTCAGTATGGTTGGTGAACTGAAGAAATGATCCTCACACTTTCTGGACAATTTAAGCAATTGTCTCTTATGTGCACTTGAAAATTTCAAGTGACTCCAACGGGATTCAAACCCATGACCTCTGCGATGCCGGTGCAGTGCTCTTACCAACTGAGCTATGAAGCCACACAGTTGAGAGCAGGTCAATTTGTTGGGCTCATGTGTGTTTTCCCGTGAAAGGAATGGTGAATGAAAGAAATCATTATGAAGTGTGGGTTAGACATGAACTGAAGAAATGATCCTGACACTTTCTGGACAATTTAAGCAATTGTCTCGTATGTGCACTTGAAAAATTCAAGTGACTCCAGTGGGATTCGAACCCACGACCTCTGTGATGCCGGTGCAGTGCTCTTACCAACTGAGAAATGATGAAAGTGATGAAATGAAAGTGTGAGGATCATTTCTTCAGTTCATGTCTAACCCGCACTTCATAATCATTTCTTTCATTCACCATTCCTTTCACCGGAAAACACGTATGTGCCCAACAAATTGACCTGCTCTCAACTGTGTGGCTTCATAACTCAGTTGGTAAGAGCACTGCACCGGCATTGCAGAGGTCGTGGGTTCGAATCCCGTTAGAGTCACTTGAATTTTTCAAGTGCACATAAGAGAATTGCTTAAATTGTCCAGAAAGTGTGAGGGTCATTTCTTCAGTTCATGTCTAACCCACACTTCATAATCATTTCTTTCAGTATGGTTGGTGTTGAGCATTATTATAATTTGCACTAGTCAGAAATATATTGAAATTGAGTGCGGTTACATTATTGATGATGTCAACCACCTCATTTTTTTTCTGTCAATGCATTATCAAGGGATGTATTTAAAACATGGACCACCCCTGTGGACCTGGTCCATGGACTACCCCTGTGGACCACTCGACCACTCTCATTTTGTAAATTCAATACGTTTTATAAGCACAAAAATCTTTACATGAAAGAGAAGTGATCCTCACACTTAACTTAACAATTTATGCAGAACCCCAGGACTAAAAGCGAACAACTGCCATACTAACCCTAGGTCATGGCATTTTTACAGACCAGGAGCCCATGTGTAGGAGCTTGCCTCTCCCATACATACAAGCCCTATGAGTCAACCTTTGCACGTATCGTTCTACTTTTAGAATGCCACCAGTCCTTTGGCTCTGCCCACACTGTTTAAAGTGGCCAATCAGAATAAAGTTATTGTCAAATGACAAAGATAGCAAAAACAATGTTTGCAAATTGTGTAAATGTGTTTCTCCTGCTAAAGGGTTAGTTCCAAAAATAGAAAGATACACACAAAGGTTGACTCAAGGACAGTGCATAGGGAGGCTCCTAGTCATGGGCTCCTGTACAGACTGATCTATACTACCATTTCTGCAAAAAAACAAAACAAAAAAACAATAAAAAAACAAAACAAAAAAAAAAAACAATTCCGGTTTGGTGACACTATGAGGTCAAGTTAGTTTCTTGTGATTGGTCATCGGGCTCGTGCAGGAGTTTCACTCCTGGGGAATTCAATCCAAAATCAAATCATGGTCTGGGAAAAGCCATGACAGGAACATAGGACTGTTGTTCACCCTATACCACCTATTTTCGAATATACATTCTTTTGATTCACGGAGTCCTTCACCGGAGCAAATGAGTCCAACAAACTGACCTGCTCCCAACTGAGGGGCTTCAAAGCTCAGTTGGTAAAGCATTGCACCGGCATCGCAGAAGTCATGGGTTCAATTCCGTTAGAGCCACCTGAATTTTTCGCGTGTTTATAAGAGACAATTGCTTAAATTGTCCAGATGAGTGGGAGGATCACTTGTCCCTTCTGCCTGAAGATTTGACTGCTTGTAAAACATACTGAATTTACAAAATGAGGGGTGGTCGATAGGGGTAGTCCATGGACCAGGTCCTTGAAAGAGTCTGTGGACCGGGTCCACAGGGGTGGTCCATGGACCAGGGGTCCGTGTTTTGAATATGTCCATTATCAATTACCTTACACACCCGTAGGTAACAAAAAAAGACTACTTGATTGTTGATGAACCATCTTATTAATGGTAATAAATGTTAGTATCAGAGGGTTGGAGTTGGGAAGGAACAGATAAAAGAACTTCTTTCAGAAGGATATCCGGACAAGCCAAATGAGATACATGCACACTTACGTAATTTCTTTGAAAAGGTCAGATTAAAGGCAGCACTGGGCTGACGTAGACCTTTACAATGCAGTTAAGAGAGATTGCTTGCCAAATTCAGTGTTCATTTGTCTCATCCTCAATTAACTGCTCCTCCATAGGCCTCAAAATAAGTAGACAGACTGTGTTCTTGTCCAGTACTTACCACCTTGAACATTTCTAATGCTACCCTAAGTTATGCCATTTAACAAGACTTGGAACCTGGTAATCAGCATTATGGATCTGTCGAGCAGCTTTTGTGTGCAGGTTCTCAATAATAATTATCATAAAAAAGACACACATAGGTTGGGGGGGCATTCTGGGTCACCTTCAAAATCATACCCAATTTCAAAGGTGATGCCAACCCCCCCAACCTATGTGTGTCCCCATGATTCTGACCACCCCATGT
>BLFK01001129.1:1010133-1027633 GCA_014634185.1 Astreopora myriophthalma
TGGACGAAACTTCCTGACTTTTGGCGAGTGTTCGTCTACTTCTGACACCATGTTGACCTAGGAAAGCTTCCCTTTGAACTGAACAACAGCTTTCGAGATCTCAGTTGACTAGCAGCCATGTTTAACACACACACAACGGCCCAGCGGAATACCGCTGACCGCCTACGATTTGACAACCTATCAACAAACAACCTCGCAATAAATCTCTTCGGATGGGAGAGAAACGACATGGTGGTTCACAGGGTCAGCACAATGCCAAAAGATGTGGGGCAGATCAATCTTCTGATTCTTCAAAAAGAAGACAAACTCCATTACACTCACATTGAAAGCATCAGCGGGTTGCTTTGTGATCAAAACAATCACAAAGATCGTTATCATCACTGCCTGACGTGCCTGACCAAGGTCACGAAGGAAAGATACCTTTCCGATAATGGCTGCCACACGGAGTTTCTGCTCCGTGGTTTATGGTTGTTTTTATGCTTATTTACTCTTATTCCTGATTCATGGACCTACCCAAAGTAGGCCTAGGTCCTTGTTACAACAGCATATTTCGAAGATTTTGGTGGGGGCTGAGTTTTCTACAAGAGACACTGGTTGGATTTTCATCTTGAAATTTGGTGGCTGGTTTAACTTGACCTTACCGTTCATGGTTATTGTAAATCTTGTTTTGTGGCTTCCAAATGGAACAAACATGGTCTAACATCTCTCCATATTCCTGAACATGACCCTCCGCTTGATATTACGGTGTTTATCGTAAGTGAACTCCTATCCTTCTGTGTAAATCCTCTCGCACTCTTTTGCAAGACTTTGACTCTTCATCGTTTTGTACTCGAGCTCAATGTTTTTCAGCTGGTATCCCAGCTTTGCTGGGTCAAAGCCCTTCACCACGTTGGTTTAATTTACAGTGTATGTTAATATAAAATAGCAAGGTAAAATAGTACATTTGAAGATGGTCAGGGTACGTTACGCTGACGATATGGATTTCCTTTTTAGCGGGATGTTATCGTTTACCGTTCCGCGTTAAGCCTATATTTAAGGCCATAAGGTCGTAGTTTTTCCGTAGTTTTACGATTTGGTATTTAACATCCTTCTTGGCTTCAGTATTCCGTTCGGTGTTATTTTCTCAATTCGATCCACAGTAGCGAAGCAGTGTTTTCTGGCTACTGTAAAATATGTCGTTAAGGTTTCAGTATCTCGTGTTGCATGTCTTTATTTTTTGTAATGTAATTTTTTTGTCTGTAAAGTGTAGGGTCAATTGCAAATTTGAGGTCAATTTCTCTTAAAGCTGTTATTATGCAAATATGGCTCCTAACAGTATTAACTTTAAATTATTGTCACTAAATGCTTGAGGGATTTGATCTTTTGAAAAGCGAAAGGCATTGTTTGGGTGGTTCATGAAAGATAAATCGGATATTTGTTTTTTGCAATAATCTTTTAGTACTCGTGAAGTGGAGAAAATTTGGAAATCTCGGTGGAAAGGGGAAATGTTTTTCTCGCATGGTACAGAACATAGTAAGGGTGTCCTCATTCTTATTAAAAATTATTTAGAGTTCAAACTTAAAACTACAAAAGTGGATCAAAATGGCCATTTCATCATCCTAGAAGCAAAGGTTCAGGACCATCCCTTTCTCTTTGTTAACTTGTATGCCCCGAACAAAATAAATGAGCAATCTACATTTTTCGAGGAGATCTGGGAAGAATTGGATAATTTTTGTCTTGCGGAAGATTGTAACATCATAATCGGTGGTGATTTTAATGTAATTTTTGACCCTGATCTGGATGGAAATGGCAGAAACCCAAAACGAAAGGAATCGGTTAAGTGCATTGATAACATACGCCTTGTTAATGATTTAATTGATATATGGCGGATAAGAAACCCAAATGTAAAACGTTTTACATGGCATCAGAAGATGCCCGTGATCCAAAGGAGGCTCGATTTCTGGCTAGTAAGTAATGGTATGCAGGAAGATATTGATAATGTGGATGTCATTCCATCGCTTAAATCTGATCATTCAGCAGTTGTGTTATCTATAAATGGAATTGAGAATAGATCCCTTGGTTCCTCCTTTTGGAAGCTTAATTCAAGCTTGTTAGATGATAAGGAATATGTTTCTTTGATTAACATGAAATACCCATTATGGAATGATGAATTCAAAGAAGTTACAGATCCGAGGCTTTTCTGGGACTTGATGAAGTACAGAATTCGCCAAGAAAGTATTTCTTACAGTAAACAAAAACCGAAAGAGCGACAGTAAAAAATGGCAGCATTTGAATCTAAGCTCAATGACTGTCAAAAAATGTGTGATCAAGATCCCTCGCCAGAAAATATAAATATGTCTGAGGTTTTGAAGACAGAGTTTGAGCTCCAGAATGACTGCATCACCCAAGGGGCAATAATACGAACTCAAGCCACTTGGTACAAGCAAGGAGAAAAAAGCAACAAATATTTTTAAATTTAGAAAATTCCAGAGGTAAGAAAAGTTCAGTTCGGAAGATAGTTAAGGATGATGGATCTTCAACATCAAATCCTCAAGTGATTATGAAAGAACTTTGTTCCTTCTACTCTGACCTTTATAAAAAAAAGTGTGAATGAGAATAGTGAAACTTTGACAGATTTATTTATGAGGGATTTACATCTTCCGAAATTGACTTCGGACCAACGGAAAAGATGTGATGAAAAATTATCGGTAGGAGAATGTTTTAACACTTTAAAGACATTTCAAAAGAACAAAACTCCAGGGAATGACGGGCTTACGGTAGAATTTTATTTAGTCTTTTGGCCAATAGTAAGGCAAGCATTTGATTGATTGCTTTAATTATGCGCACAACCATGGTGAGCTCTCCAATTCTCAAAAGCAAGCTGTAATTACATTGTTGGAAAAGAAAGGCAAGGACAAGAGGTTGATTAAAAACTGGCGTCCAATTTCCCTAATCAACGTAGACGCTAAAATAGCTTCTAAAACTTTAGCCAAACGTTTGCTCTTACCTGGGATAATTCAGTGCAGTCAAAATGCATATGTAAAAGGAAGATCAATTTTCGACGCGGTAAGAACTATTGATGATATGTTGGAATACACCAGACGTACGAAAATGTCAGGCATCCTTGTAGCTATTGACTCTGAAAACACGTTCGACTCTTTGGATCATACTTATCTTCTTAAAGTTCTCAATGCATTCAACTTTGGGCCGTCTTTTATTCAATGGATCCGTACTTTGTATTCAAATATATCAAGCTGTATCATTAACAATGGTTTTACATCAGATTATTTTGCAGTCCGTTGAGGCGTGTGGCAGGGAGACCCACTCTCACCTCTTCTTTTCATATTAGGATTAGAAATTCTGGCATGCAGTATTCGAAAAAATGAAAACATTCAGGATATTCAAATTGGCAATTCCGAGGTTAAAGCGATATTTTTTGCTGATGATTTGACTTGTTTTCTCCATAACAGATCCTCACATGATGGTTTACAAGATTGCCTTAGTAAATTCTCAGAATGTTCGGGTCTCAAAGTAAATGAGGAGAAAACTGAATTTCTTAGTTTTGGGCACAAGGAATTCAGAGTACGAGAGATTCCCTGCTAAATTTAAAACTTCTATTAAAATTCTTGGTGTGTTTTTTGATTATAACAATGCAAGGAGAAAGAAAGCCAATTTCGATTCTATCCTGAAATCTTTCAAAATGGTATTGAATATGTGGAAGTGGAGGGGCCTAATGCTCATTGGTAGAATTAAAACATTGAAATCATTTGCTATACCCAAAGTTATGTCCAAGGCATCTTTAATTCCAGTGTCCAGGGAGCTCATTAAAGAAGTTAATAAAGAACTTTATTCGTTTATCTGGAAGGGCAAGGACAAGGTCAAACGTTCAGCTTTAATAAATCACATTGAAGATGGTGGTTTGAAAATGCTGGATCTTGAATCCATGATTTCTGCTCAAAGAGTCATTTGTGTAACAAAATACATTGAAAATTATGAAAGTCCCTGGAAGTATGTTTTGGATTTTTATCTCAATAAAGTAGGTGGAAAATTGTTGTTTCAT
Organism: Astreopora myriophthalma; assembly: GCA_014634185.1. NCBI lineage: Eukaryota > Metazoa > Cnidaria > Anthozoa > Scleractinia > Acroporidae > Astreopora > Astreopora myriophthalma. Next base: position 1,014,173 of record BLFK01001129.1, read on the forward strand.
TGAAATTTTGATCATCGGACATTACCCATTACTCTTCCTATCTTCTACAGAGAGTAATTGCAAGCCTGGTCTTTGATGACAGATTACGACCAGTCATCTTATGAACGGATAATGAATCAAATTATTTGGAACATAACTTGTACATCGTTTTTGGAACATAACATATGGAACATAACTTGTACATCGTTTTTGTTGACTTTACCAAGGCATTCGATACAGTAAACAGAGAATTTCTGTTTAAAATCTTGGGAAAACTTGGTTGTCCTCCAAAATTTACCAGGCTGATTCACAGTCTCTACTCTCAAGTTCATGCTCGTCTCATTGTTGATGGAATCTTGACCGAACCGTTTGAATATAACAGTGGTGTGAAACGAGGTTGCAAGTTAGCGCCCACATTGTATGGAATCTATGCTGCCGTACTTCTCCTACTCGCATACGAGAATGTTGGCCACCAATTCAGCATAAAGATCAGGTTTCGGTACGATGGTGATCTCTTCGACTTGAGGAGACTGAAAGCCAAAACTAAAACCTTTATCGTCTTCATCAGAGAAGCGCAGTATGCTGATGACATCGCAATCTTCAGTGACTTAGCACTTGGACTGCAGACTCTACTCACAGCCTACAACAGCATGGCAAAACGGATGGGTCTGTCTATAAACATCAATAAGACTGAAACCATGTGCGTTGGTCCTGAAGAACAGTTCTTTATCGATGGCATGCCAATCAAAAGTGTGAACCGTTTTAAGTATCTTGGGAGTATTGTTACCAGCGATTGTTCAGTGAATGCTGAGCTCATCACGCGTATACAGGCTGTATCATCTGCGTACGGTCGGCTCCGTGAACGTGTCTTTGACTCCCACGACCTTACGCTCGCGACAAAGCTGAAAGTCTATGTCCAATGTTTGACGCCACTCCTGACATATGGTTGTGAAACCTGGACACTGTATCGATACAACATCAACCAGCTCCGTACAGTTCAACAACGGCATTTGAGAAAGATTCTTCGTATCAAGTGGAGCAACTATGTGAGTAATGAAGAGGTGTTACGGCGAGCAGATTCTGAGGATATCAAGATCACGTTTATCAAAAGCCGTTTACGTTGGCTTGGTCATGTCTCAAGGATGGATGAAGATCGTCCCGCGAAGGCCCTCATGTACGGCGAGCTCGATAAATGCACTCGTCCTGTTGGTCGACCGAAATTGCGTTACAAGGACACCTGTAAAAGTGTTCTTAAGTCTGGAAGAATCTTAGATCGATGGCAAGATTTGGTTGTCAACCGACCACTCTGGAGAAGAACCATTGGAAATGTTTGTGGAATTGTGAATGCAAATCGAATTGCAACTTACCAGCGACAAAAGGAGCACGGAGCTCGAAAGAAAGCTATAAGTGGAAATTGATTAAATAGAATTTATTTTATTATGTATTTTCTAGTGTTTTACCCGTATCGGGTCTAGGCATATATATATATTTGGAACAACAAGCATATTTCAAGTGAGGGGAAATCTATTTTTAAGTCGATTTTCTATAACCTTGGGATTCTTAAGGTTGGTGACCTGGTTTCTAAGGAGGGTGGATTTCTTAAAAGTGACAAAATTCTGACCTTCTTTTTGCCCTTGTTACTTTTCTCTAATGGGTGTTTTTGATGCTATCCCAAAGGAATGGCATTCTACAATTAAAATAAACCCATATTGTGCTCCCTCTCTCATGGATCAAACTTGTTTTGAATGAATAATTGTGGGTAAAGTAATTGACCTTGCAAAGGTTGCATCTAAGTTGGTCTACAATGCATTTCGCTCGTTGAGGCACTCCTGCCACGGCGAAAGCTAAAATTTTGAAGAAATACCCTGGTTTTTCCATTGACTGGAAAAAGTTGTGTTAAGATCTAAACACCTAATCATTAGTGTCGTATTCTTATGTGTTAGTCAGGAATTTCATGTTTAATTTATTCATTTTCTTTAGTATTTAAGGTCTCAATGTAGTCACTATTTAGTTTTCCCTTTTTTCGTTTTCGCTGTCAGAGCAGTTTTCACTATAGTTGCAGTTCTCTAACATCGCTTTCGAGCTGAATAATCTTTAAGTACTTGCTCCTAGCACTGAATTTCTACGTCAATCCACCAGCAACAAACAAATGTAAGTGTTGTGTTTCTGTCCAGTTTCTGTTTCACGGTTGTCCGTTTTGTAACGCTTTGTGTTTCTTCGTGTTTTAGTTTTAACCGCTTAACTGATAAATTTTGTCCGCCGCTAAAGGCATCAGAATAAAGCGAGTTACGAAATGCTGGAGTCGAGAGTCGACGTATTTTGAAGAAGTCTACATCGTTAAAAATTTGTTTCGAGTTAGCGACGATTCGGTGGCAGCAAAAGATGATGGTCGTCGAGATGCAGATTGGCGTTGGCACTACTAATGCGGCACTCGGACAAGTTGTTTCATCTGAAAAGATTTGTCAATTGAAGAATTCACGAGCCGGATATCTTTCGGCAGCGACAGCCAAGAAAAATCAAATTGAAGAGCTTTTGTCTAACGAAGGGAACGCTATTCTTGTTAAAGAGAGGTCCCAATTCATCGCTGCGTTCGAATCGTTCAGTCAGATGAGACAAGTATTTTAAAGTGCCACAAATCCTTCGACCGTGAGTCTGCTAGAAAGGATGACTTCATCCAAGAAGTTTCAGGTTGGATTCAGAGAGCTGAGGAAGTGGCACAATTGAACTCCCAGTTACAACCGGAAGACTCAGCGAGTCAGATCATGTCAAGAACCTCAAGTTCTAGGCTTTCTAGTAGGAGATCGCACCGTTCTGCTGGCAGTGTTTCGCGTGGAAGTGGCGTGTCATCTGTGTCACGGGCCATAGCCAAAGAAGCTGCACACGTAGCAGAGCTAAAAGTAGAATCAGCAGCTCTTCAGAAGCGACAGCTGCTAGAGAAACAGAAGTTTAACCTCCAACTAGAAGAACAACGTTTCAATCTGGAGACTGAAATTGGTAAATCTCAGGCCTGTGAAGAAGCATTAACCTTCGTTGTTGAGCCAGTTAGTAGATCGGTTCCTTTGGATCTTAAAGAGGCCACACCTAACCCATGTTTGGCTGCTCCCGTTCCCGTTAATTCCGGAACGAAGACCCATAAAGAAATTTCTTCATTTCCAGTCAAAAAGCGCAGCTCGAATCTGAACCCAGAGGCAGCACACTTGCAGCCACGCCCCATGGCAAGTGACCACGATGGAGCTGTCTCAGAATCATCTGAGGTGTTTTCTTCATTGAGTGAAAGAGCCTTTCGCAAAATGTTAGAGCTCCATCAGCACCAGAACACACTGCAACAGCAACAAAACAGAATCGTGGAGATGCTCGCAATACAGCAAAGGAAAAGTTCCCTCCCCCAGCCTCGAGTTCCTGTTTTCAGTGGTGACCCTATGGAATACGAGCCATTTATTAGAGCGTTCGAGAATATAATCAAAGCCAAGACATCATGCAGCGAAAGACTTTATTACCTTGAGCAGTTTACGAGCAATGAGGTAAGGGATCTCGTGAGATCATGCCACTACCTCCCACCCGACAAGGGATATCAAGAAGCTCGGCGATTGATTACGAAGAAGTTCGGCGATAGCTATCATGTTGTCACTGCGTACGAAACCAAGGCATTAAATTGGCCCGATGTGAAAGCAGAGGATAGCCAAGCCCTGAACAGATATGCCATTTTCCCTACGGGGTGCAAGAATGCCATGAGAAGTAAGAGGGACCTAACCAAGCTTGAGCAACCAGAAACCATTCAAAAGTTGGTCCTGAAATTGCCATTCACCTTAAGAGCAAGATCGCACCGCTTGGTAGATGAAATCATCGAGGTTGAAAGAAGAGCTGTACGGTTTTGTGATTTTGCCGAGTTTGTCGACCACGAAGCTAGGGTGGCCACCAACCCTCTATTTGGGAAGATTCAAGAAGACTCAAGGCTTAGACCTGAAGCATGTTGAGTTTCCTCGAATAAGAGGTCACATGGGAAAAGGAAGGAAGGACGTAGTTTTGCTTCGCTCGTGGACAATTGCCTGTCCTCACCTTCCACCAATGAGATACCTAGCTCGGACTCACCTCTGGTGGAGCCTCCGGCAGAAGAACTTTGTCAATATTGCAGCAATAATCACGCCTTAGAAAACTGCAATGCTCTTAGAAGCCGCCCTTATGAGGATCGGATCGAGTTTCTGAAGTCCAAACGTCTTTGCTTTGGTTGTTTGTCCAGCGACCATACAGTGAGGAGCTGTCCGAGATGGACAACATGCGCCATTGTTAACTGCGTGAGAAAACATCCAACAGTTCTCCACACGAATTCAATAGCTCGTCGCCCGGAAAGTCACAATACCACACCAAGTTCTGCATTCCGTGAGGAGTCTCTCGTGTTCAAAGCGCTATGGTCAATCCAGACTGGAGAATAAAACCCACTGTCGGAGTGAGCACCTCAAGAACGGTTATGGCCATCGTCCCGGTAAAGGTTTGGCCTAAGGAAAGTCAGGCACCCATCATTACGTATGCCTTCATGGATAGCGGCAGTTCCCCAACATTTTGTACTGAAGCCCTAATGAGACAGTTGGGAGTCAGTGCTCCAAGAACTTCGATTTCCTTAACGACGTTAGACAGGAAAAACAGCTTCGTCGACAGTTTCATTCTGCAAGGCTTGACAGTCTCAGACCTGGATGAAAACGTTTTCATCAGATTGCCAACCCTCTATACGAGACCTGAAATTCCTGTATCAAAGGAGGATATCCCCATCCAAGAAGATATCGACAGATGGCCACAATTGAATGGAGTGTATCTGCCTGAAGTTGACGCAGAGGTCAGTCTTCTTATATCTAGTGATGTGCCAGAAATTCTCGATCCTTTAGAAGTAAGGCATTCTCAAGATGGCAGCCCTTATGTGTCCTGAACAACTGTAGGGTGGGTTGTCAGTGGTCCTTTAGGACGTCATCTCCGTGGCTCTCGCACATCCAGTTTCCCCATCAACGCCGACTGTGATCTCAACCAAATGGTGAAGGACTACTACAATAGCGATTTCCCCGAATCCAGAGCAGACGATAAGCCCGAAATGTCCCAGGAAGAGCTCCGCTTCTTGAGGGTACTAAACAGCATGGTAGTTCTGAAGGAGGGCCATTATGAAATAGCTAGGCACGTAATGCTCCCCCACAGCTAAAAGGGCCCGGTTGTGTGAAGTGGTGGCATCATCATGCCATCTATCATCCTCGCAAGCCCGGCAAAATAAGGGTTGTATTTGACTTCTCTGCTAAATTCCAAGGAAGGTCTCTCAATGATCTGTTACTCAAGGGTCCAGATTTAACGAACACATTGTTCGTTGTGCTGATGAGGTTTCATCAAGAAAAGATAGCACTTATGGCAGATATAGAAGCAATGTTCTACCAAGTTAGAGTAGTCGACGAAGATAGCACCTTCCTTCGCTTCCTGTGGTGGCCTGATGGAAATCTGGAGGAAAGCCTCGAAGAGTACCAAATGGTTGTGCACTTGTTCGGAGCAGCGTCCTCACCAGCATGTTCCAACTTTGCCCTGCGCAAAATGGCGGAAGACAACAGCGTCCACTTTCCAAGGGAAGTTGTAAGCTCGGTGAAGAAGAATTTTTACGTAGACGACTGCTTAAAGTCTTTACCATCCACCGAAGAAGCCTCGCAGCATACAAGAGATTTGAAATGTCTGCTTTCAAGAGGTGGATTTCGACTGACGAAGTGGCTTAGTAACAGTCGCAGTCCTTGATGCCATCCCTGAGGCAGTAAAGAACTTGGATCTTAGTAAAGATGACCTACCGGTTGAAAGAGCCCTTGGGGTTCAATGGTGCATTGAAACAGACACTTTTGGATTCAAGATAGAATTAAAACTTAGCCCAGCCACACGACGGGGAATCCTATCAGTCATAAGTTCAATTTATGATCCTCTCGGTCTCGCCGCACTGTTTGTGTTGCCAGCCAAACGACTGCTTCAAGATTTATGCCGGGAGAAGCTAGGCTGGGACGATCTGATCCCCCTGGAGTACAAGGTTTTGTGGGAACGATGGTTAGTGGATCTCCCCAAATTGTCAGAGTTTTCCGTTGATCGCTGCCTCAAACCAAATGGTTTTGGTGTCATTACTTTCAGCCAGTTGCATCATTTTGCCGACGCATCTGAAATTGGTTATGGCGTAGTTTCCTATCTACACCTCATAAATGATTGCGTTAAAGTCCATTGCTCTCTCCTCTGCACAAAGTCCCGTGTCGCTCCTCTAAAGATGACAACGATCCCCTGCCTGGAATTGCCCGCTGCCATAATCTCTGTCAAGCAAGACAAGTTATTGAATTGAGAGTTGGAGATACCAGTTAGTGACTGGTCAGTCTTCTGGACGGGCAGCACCACGGTACTGCGTTATGTCAAGAATGGAACAAAGCGGTATCACACATTTGTTGCCAATTGAGTAGCGGTTATTCGTGACGGGTCCGAACCTGATCAATGGTTCAATGTCAATGGTGATAGCAACTCTGCTGATGACGCCTCGCGTGGTTTGATGGCTGACACCTTCCTTCATCAAAGACGCTGGTTAACGGGGCCGGAATTTCTTTGAAGGCATAAGAGCTTGTGGCCAGCGCAAGATGAAGCTTTTAGCGACATTGCTAACGACAATCCTGAGATGAAAAGGGAGGTTTGAGTCTGTGTGTGATCTCTGAGCACTCCGACAAGTCCACTGTTGCAATACTCTGGAAGATGTTCTTCATGGTCACGCTTACTGGAAGTTGTTGCTTGGCTTTTTTGCTATAGAAACAATCTCATCAAGGCAAGTAAGGGAGACAGATCACTGAAAAGCAATTTGAAGCCTATCACCCTTGAGGAGATCCAGTGAGCAGAAGCAGAAATTCTCAAGCATGTGCAACAGCAAGCCTTCCCAGAAGAAGCAAGAAATCCCAAGAAACAAGTTAAGAAGAATAGTAGATGGCCTAATATGTGTAGGAGGCAGGCTTTGCAACGCTACGTTACCTTCAGAGTCAAGGAATCAGATTATCCTCCCGAAGGACGATCACGTGAGCAGATTAATCACCATTATCACAAGGCGAGTGGTCATTCTGGCAGAGAGCATGTATTATCATTCATTTGTATTCATTCGTGAAAGGTTTTGGATAACCCAGGGAAGCTCTGCCGTGTTCTCTCAAAGTGTGTCACATGTCGGCGTTCGCAGGCCGCCCTTTCTCAACAGAAAATGGCCGATTTACCAGAAGATCGCGTCTTACCCGACAGACCCCCCTTTACGTCAGTTGGCTTAGACTTATTTGGTCCATTTCAAGTTCGTTGTGGTCACAGCCTCGTGAAGAGATATGGAGTAAATTTCACTTGCCCGGCCATCCACACTGTTACATACATACATACACACACACACACACACACACACATACATACTTTATTGCAACTCCCTAAAAAGGGTTTTTCAGTTACAAATTAAATAAAAAAAATACTAAGAACAATAATTGATATATAAATAAGAATAAATAAGCAATCACTTAACACAAATCTAAATTATGTGTTTTCCTAGATAGATGAAATTAAGTTAAAAGTAATTGTTTGGTCAATTTCGATTTAAAAGCCTTTACAGAATTTACATTTTTAAGATCATTACTTAGGTTATTCCATAGTTTGGCTCCACGGTATGAAAAAGAACGCTGACCGGTGGCCAATCTGCATCTCAAAATGTTCAAATGGTTGCTCTATCTTGTATTTCTAGTATTAGTTTGAGAGCAAAATGTAAATTTTTCTGCCAGATAATTAGGGACAAGATTATGAATACATTTAAAAATCATTATTGCATCATTTAGATAGTCTATCGCAGACAGGCAGCCAATTAAGAGATCTAATGCCTTGTGAAATATGATCGAACTTCCGGAGTCCCAATACAATACGAGCAGCGAAATTCTGAACCAATTGGAGTTTCTTAATATTAGAACGACTAGTGTTCAACCAAACCGTCGAACAGTACAGAAGTTTACTAAAAATAAAACAGTTCATAAGTAAAATCAATGTCTTCTTATCTAATAGGTGCTTGATTCTGTTTATTTGGATCAGTTTGTGTAGACAGTTGGAAGCGGTTTTGGTAATTCGATCATTGTAGGTTAGTGACTGGTCAATGTAGATACCAAGATCCTTGGCAACAGTAACAGGAGTGATTTCTTTTCCAAGCATTGAGACAGGCACTGTAGGCAGCCGTCTTATGAGTTGTGGTATGCCAATAAACAGGACTTTGGTCTTATCTGGGTTTATTAGTAAAGAATTTTGACAACACTAGCTGCAGATATTATTGAGGTCCTCATTCAGATTGGCAATGGCAGTATTTATGTTGGGAGAAGGAAATGATAAATAAAGTTTACTATCATCAACATAGCAGGCCGATTTGATCGGAGTCGTGGATCCGTACTCTTTGGTAGCGATCAGTGAGATAACTATGAAACCAGTCCAGGCTTGGAGAGGAGATGCCAAGTTCGTGGAGTTTCTGTAATAAGATGTCATGACGGATACTATCAAAGGCCTTTGACATGTCAAGTAGCACAATAACAGAGACCTTTTAATCGTCCATTGCTCTCAACAAGTCATCGGTAACACAGAGAAGGGCTGTTTCCGTGGAATGGAGCTTATGGTTACCACTCTGGGCTTTAGCTAATTTCTTGTTTGCAGATAAAAAATCGACAAACTGTCTATGAGCCAGGCGCTCAGACACCTTTGATAACACAGGCAAAAGAGAGATAGGTCTATGATTGCATGGTTCTTCAGAATCACCTGACTTTAGGACTGGAGTTACCTCAGCAATTTTCCATGACCTTGCAAAGGATTTGGTGTTGAAGGAATTGTTCATAATGGTTGTTATCGCCGGAAGAATTGCTGGCAGACCATCTTTGAGTACTCAAACAGACACTTTATCATAGCCAGGTGCTTTTTTGTAGGCGAAGCCCCTAATAACAGATTCGACAATTGTTCACATAGAAGTTGCCTTTAGCCTAGACACAGATACCTTTTTGTTAGCACTGTGAAGGTTTGTCGAAGAAGAGGTCAAGTGAAAGAAATACATTCAGACAACGGTACCAATTTCAGTGGCGAGCGAGAGCTGCATGATGCCATCTCCGAATGGAACCAGGAGAAAATCCACAATTCCTTGTTGCAGCAAACATCAAGTGGTCTTTCAGTCCTCCATATGGCTCCTATTTTGGCGGCATCTGGGAAAGATGCATTCGAACCATTAGAAAGATTCTCAGAGCCCTGTTAAGAGAGCAAATCACTGAAGATGAGAGTCTATCCACATTAATATGCGAAGTTGAGGCTATATTGAACAGTCGGCCCATTTCCACCTTATCTAGCGATCTCCACGACCTAGAGCCCTTGACTCCAAATCATCTGCTTATGCTTAAATCTGAAGTTTCCCTACCACCTGGTCTATTCTGACAGGCAGATCTGCTTTTGAGATGTCGTTGGAGACAAGTACAGTACCTCACAGATGTACTTTGGAAGAGATGGAGCAAAGAATATCTACCTCTTTTGCAAATTTGCCAAAACTGGGTACGGCCGCGAAGGAATTTGAAGGTTGGAGATGTCGTTTTGGTTGAATTGAAATCCATGTGAACTGTGAACCGTGACATGTCCATGCTTCGATAATCCCTTTTGAACTTCCTGAGTGTTTTGGCTCACACATCCCTCACCTCATCATTCTCTTCTTGAGTGAACATTAATGGTTGTCCTTTCAGTCACCTTGCGAGAAAATCCACAAACTGTTGAGTCAACTTGAAAAGACAAATACTGCAGCCTGAACAAGTCTTCCTGCTGCGTCCCAAACTCGTTTTACACTTTGAAACAAAACAGGGCCATCACACTCATCAAAAATGATAGCCCCTCCAAAATAACTGTTCTCACAGCTCACTTTGACAAGAAAAGTCTTGCACAAGAACTTAACCAGATGTTCAAGGACTTAAAGAAAACTGCCTATGCAAAGGCAAACACAACAAATGGCGCTTTGACCTTTTTCAACGCGGAGAACGGCGATATTCAATTCAGCAGCAGGTTCCTTGACCTTGGACTCCCCTGCAAGCTTGCACGACTTTCTTCATTTACTAATCAGCATGCTGTACTACCCGAAGTCCCTCTTGCAATCTGGTCAACAAGGAGAAAATTTTTCTGAATGCCACCCCCTCTGACTTTTTGGAATCCTTTTCCTTCAAAGGCAATGCTTTTAAATTGTCAGAGTACAGAACAGACAATATAATGTTTTCAAATACCAATGATCCCACCTATCTCAACACGCTGACACTCTCCATTCGTGACCCCGACTGGAATGCCTTTGACTTCAACGGGCCCCTGTTGAAATCACAATTGAAATACAATAAGTATAATAGCCTCTGACAACCTGATCCCAAGTGCTCCTCTGATCTACCCCGTTCTCGAACGCCCACAAGACAGCTTTCGCCTGAATGAAATTTCAAAGCTCTGGAGGCAGATGGATGATGAAATTGACCATTAAAGGAATGTGGCAAAGAAATACAAAAAAGCCGAAAGCATCGCCCACCTCGCCAACATTGGCAGTGGACTCACTGCCATCGGGCTTTCCTCCGCCACATTGCTAGCCACTCTCTCTGGCATTGGCATCATTGTCAGCACTCCCCTCGCCAGTTTGGCCGGGCTTTTCAGCATTGTCTCTATTACCACGCCGACGTTGGGCAAAAAACTTGGGCCAAGGTTTGAAACATGAGGGCGTCAACGCCTTGGTCTCAAATTCCCTCGTTGACAACAGTCTCCAGTGAAGTTTTGTTCCATGAAAGAGGAAATCTGACCGCAGACTCAGGAAAACGGCCAAGCAAAAACGCAACCTCAGCCTGACAAGGAGGCCGTCCGCCAAAGCCACAAAACGGGCCTTAGAGAGGCAAAAAACACCGTCTGACTCCCTCAACTTTGCCAACCAGCTTTTCATCCTCAAAGACGATCTTCAAGAGGACTTTTCCCCCCTTCTTTGCCAACAGGAGATTGAAAAAGGTCACATGTTTGTTGTTGTGAGATCCTCACACTTTCTGGACAATTTTCGAATCCCGTTGAAGTCGCTTGAATTTTTGAAGTGCACCTTTTTGAAGGAGTTTTTAATCCTATAATTTCATGTATGTCCATATTCAAACCTGAAGTAGACCTATTATTAAGTTTATTTACTTAATTCTGTATCCATTTGTCCTTTATAAACTGCTTCATCATTATTAATTGCATTTCCCAAACTATGAATTATATGGCTATTCATATTCAAATCAGAACCCGCCGTACTATTGAGAGAAGGAAAAACATTCGTATGGCATCTTAGATTTACTGCATCTTGATCAACAAAAGGATCTTTTAAGTTTACTATCTTGTGTTCATGCATATCAAAATCTATTTGTATATTTTTTTTCAATTTTTTGGTTTAGTTTGGTTTGTAAACTTGATTCAATAGCTGAATCTCTTTTTTCACATATCCAGCATTACTAGCTGTGTTATCATTATTTTCATCTGTTTTAAGTTGTGTTATGTAATGATTGTTCATTTTAAGGTTGCCTTGTAATGGCGTGTTTGAAGGATCTTTCTGTATTAAGAAATTCAAGGTTGAGAGATCTTTAATTTATATTTGGAAATGTATCATCTGCTAGATTGGTGATTTTAAAGTCATTCATATCCAAATTTGAATCTGCTTTTTTTTTCATTCAGAAGGCATCTTGTTGATCAACATATTTACTATTGGTTAAAATTTTTGGACTGTATGATGAAATAACAATATCTCCTGAATTATTTATTTTTTTGTTATTCAAATTAAGATCTTGATTGATGTTATTATCTAATTTGGTATTCAGCCCATCATCTACATATTAGCAGCAAAGTGATCTGGTGATGAATTGTTTATATTTTTTAAATTTTTGATTTCCCAGTTATTCACATTTAAGAATTTAGTTGCTTTTTCATTGGTGTATTCAAAAGTGTTTTTAAATTAACACAATCACTACTTTCTTTAGGATCACTGATCTGCTTAAGAAGTTTATAATTGAATATATAATTACCATCAGCGCCCTGTTGAATAATTCCACTTAATGATATTATATTCACGATCTGATGCTTTGTAAATGCATGGTTCTTTTCACTACCTTCTTTAAGATTTGTTATTTTTCTTTGTGGCATATCACAATTATTATTTAGTCCTCCAGAACTTGTTTGATAATAACTTGCTTGATAATAAAACTTGCTTGTTTAATAATTCTAATATATTCAGAAATATTAATATTTGTAAATTTGTCAAGGTTATTAAATATTCCCATCTATATTATGATGTTATATTTTTTTCATCAAAATTCTTCACACTTTTATTTTCTTTGTTCAAAAACAGAAATTCATATGGTCCTAATTTACTGGATAAGCAAGGATCTGTTAAGTTTTCCTTTCCAATGAGAATTAAATGGTTTTTGGTTGTAGGTGGATATAACAAGGTATGGCAGCAGTTTAGTTGAAATTTTTGTGGTACATCAAAATATGATTGACTGAGGTATATTGGACAAAATTCATAATGGCCATTGTCACATGGCGTGTGATTTAGAAGCTGCACCCCAAGGAAAGGGAGCATCCCATTTTCCTCTACCTCCATAGTGAAGCTTACAGCACTGTGGGTGCAGTTCGAGGTATCCAAAAATACTCTAGCTGCTGCCAGATCTGGCATCCTGGTTAGAGTGTCATCTACGTAGCGGTGGTAAAATTCTGGGAGTTTTCCTTCACTTGTGTTAAAAGAAAGTGTGCGTCGTGTTGAAACAAAGGTTTACGTTAAGCCGACAAACACGGGGCTACTCCTGCACTATCATAGCCATGTGGACAACCGCTACAAGTACGGCTTGCTAGTCACCATGCTTGATTGCGTGCACCGGCTATCATCATCTTCGGTGCATTTTTCAGAAGAGTGTGAATGCTTGAGAGGAGTCTTCCCTAAGCTGAGGTATTCTAATCACCTTATTGATTCTGTCATCAACAGGTTTATCACCTCGAGAGTCACAGTGGACCAGCCTAAACAGTATACCGATGATGCTGTCCGGGTAGTTATCCCCTATAAAGATCAGGATGCTGCAGTGTCTGTTAAACGACAACTTAGAGATGTTAGCAGCAAGGTGCAAAAGACCATTCAACCTGTGTTTACTAGCCACAAGCTTAAACAAGATCTAAGCCTGCGTGAGCCCAAGCCTAACATCGTAACCCAGCAATGAGTTGTTTATTTATTCAAGTGTGACCTGTGTCATGCTGGTTATGTCGGGTACACAAAAGGCCACCTTCACACGCGCGTTGAGGGACACCGTCAAAAGGCGTCATCTATTTACAAGCATTATTCCAAAGAACATAACACTGCTGTTGTGAACAATATCTTAGCACGCTTCAATGTAATCAAGAAATGCACGAACAAATTTTACTACGTTGTTAATGAAATGGTGTGTATTCAGG
>BLFK01001129.1:1032633-1035133 GCA_014634185.1 Astreopora myriophthalma
TGGAAGTTTGCAGGCGACACAACTGTTTGGGAGGTGGTGCCAACCTCTGGGGAAAGCTGTTTAAGGAAGCTGTCAATCACATTTCCAGCTTGTCTCACAATAATGTCTTCCAATTAAAGCTGACCAAGTGCAAAGAGTTAGTTGTTTGTTTTAAGAAAACCCCACCATCTCATGGCCCGATTAAGATAGATGGCATTTGATTTAAAATGGAACGATCACATGGATATTATCACCTCCAAAGCCGCACGTTGACTGTATCTTTTGAGTCAGCTAAAGAGAGCTGGCATGAGCCCCGATGACCTGTTAGCTTTTTATTATAGTGTCATTAGATCAGTGCTAGAATTTTCATGTGAGCTATTCCATCGTAGTCTCCCGAAATGTTTGTCTGACGACATCGAACGTATTCAGAGGCGTGCTGTGTGAATCTTTCCTAGTTTATTGTACTGTGAGCCGAAATTCCACCACTTTCAGAGAGACATGAATCATTATCTATTAAAGATATTGTAAGTAATGAACACCACAAGCTGGCGAATCTGCTACATCCTATGGCCAGTTCCCACGCTCGGCATTTGAGAAATAAGAGCCGTTTTAATACTCCAGTTTGTCACATCGATCGATTCATGAACTCTTCTATTATTAGCCATGCAATGTAAATAACCTTTAAACACAAGTTTTAAACCATTTTTATTGTAATTTTTATATTGTACGTAATTCAGTCTTACAACTGTAATGTATGATGTTTTAATAAACAAGTTTGCTACTACTGCTACTACTACTACTACTACCATAATTATATAATTCATGAAGATGGACTTGAAAAATGTATAGAACAAGCATACAAATTTAACATATCAAAAATTATTAAATATTTTGATAATACATATTCATTAAATACAACAGTTTTAATGAAAGGTGGGTTTTTTAAGCAAAATAATACACAACACAGATTATATTTATAAAAGATTATAAATATTTAGTAAAATATAGAAAGAACTTTAGTTTTTGGAAATACCTTAAAACATATTTTTTAGAGCCAACAGCAGTTACAGCCACTAAAAGTCCAAATTTGAGCATGCCCAGAGTCGAAATTGCCGAACTTCACGAGCTCACAACTCGAAGAGCACAAAGTGAAACAAAAAAATCATTTCCGTTCCCATGTTCCTCGGTCTTTTAAAGGGGTGAAATGTGTCTTAATTTTAAAATGTTTGCATAAAGAGGCTCACAAAAATTAGCACACTAACACCCGTTTGATTGCTGTTTCAAACATGTTAAAGTACCCCGTTTTCACTAGCATTTATTTCTCATTTCCTGCTAAGCCGATGTTGGACAGCACAGAAATATAAAAATATCCTGCGCTTTTTGTCTTTCTTTCCCATGGCAACCTTACCCTTTCCTTGCATTTCAGAATGTGAGACCTACATTATGCAAATGAGGTTGTTTATGAATTTCACCTTCCATTAGATACAAACGTTCTCAACTGGGATATTTTACCAATCTAAGGGAAAATACAGAAAAACATGCACAAAGGCAACATTTAAATAGTTTAAGTGGTAAAATTTGCAAATTTTTCGTTTCTAATATTTTGTGTTTTGTCGGCCGATGTTATCTATCTGTTTTAAAGAATAGGACAAAGCCGACATGTCTCTAGTGGTGGAGTTATTTTAATAACCGAATAGCAGCAATCAGGGACTAAACTAGTTGAGACACTCCCAGAAAAGAAACCTTTTCCTTTCGTGAATTATCCCATTCCCACTGCTAATATTGGATCCCCCTCCCTCCAATTCAATGTTGCAATCACTTGACAGTGTCCACAAAGTGTGCTTCAACATTGAAGGGGGTGGGGCTGGGGGTTGCTATGGATGTTAAAAGTGTTCTTTTCAGCTAGGAAAAGGAGACCTCTTGGATAAAAAGTGTTTGTTTTGTTCATCTAACAATGTCTCAACAGCTTTGTCTGTTATTGTCTAAATACAAAAAATGTTTTTTTAACATTTGGTTGTGGCAAAGAGGGAATCCAAAAATTATATGTTTAGACATGGAAATGTGTATAAAAAGAGCTTTTCCTGGAGTAGGTTTTGGCTGGTTTACATACTAGCTGGGTACACAAGACTTATTTTATAATTTTCAAGCTAACACAAACTTGTCTTTTCCTATGAACTCACTCCATTTGATTTCAAAATGTGATGGAATTTGTTACAAAACTATGTTAGCGATAATCCCAACTGTCCGAGATAGATATATACTCTCCAATATATAGTTGTCTAGATACATAGTATCTATATATCTAGAAGTCTAAGAACATTAGGATCGCCCATTTAATTACTTATAGTCAGACAGACCTTGTTAAGTTTCCTAGACAAGAGGATTTTGTGTTAAGTTTCTTTCCACACAGTTCAAAATTCGCCTTCTCTATCTGCAAACAAAAACTGGAGAGCTATTTCTTTGATGGGGCAAAGTCTGAACCATTGTGAACCACTGATAATAGAAGCAAACTGTTTTTTTT
>BLFK01001129.1:1037399-1050613 GCA_014634185.1 Astreopora myriophthalma
TTATATACTTCCTTAGTGCGTAGTTACTTTTGTTATGCCTCCCAGGTATGGGCCCCTCAATCCATAATTCAAGATCTTATGTTAGTGGAAAACACCCAAAGACGGGCCACCAAGTTTATTTGTAAATCAGATACCTTTAGTTATAAGGATAGGTTACTGCGCCTAAGGCTATTGCCTCTTAACTACTGGCTGGAGTACCTCGACCTAGTATTTTTCTTTAAGTGCAAGCGTGGTGATATCAATCTAAATATCCACAATTACATACAGTACTGCAAAAGCAAATCCCGTCGTGGCAGCTCAGGCATTTATCTAAATACGCGGCCTTTCAAAACTTGTCTGTTTCGCGATTCCTTCTTTAATCACCTAGCCAATTTATGGAACGCCATACCAGATAGCATTAAGTCGCAGACTTCCATTTCTTCTTTTAAAAATAAGCTAAAGTATTTTTTCGTTGAAAGGCTTAAAATAGTATTCGACGGAGACAATATACGTTCATATAAGTTAATTTGTCCTAAATGGCGAAGAGTTAATCCTATGACTATCTGTAGTTGCTAGTTATCGTTATCATTTTCTTTTTTTCCTATATCTTAATTTTTTTAATGGGTACTTTGGGTTAGGTTTTCTATTTCTTTCTCATCCGGAGTTGGGTTTGGGTGTTAATATTATATAGGGGACCTAGAGTCCTATTGTATTATCACCTGCCCTCGGGCAAATCACAAAATAAATAAAATAAATAAACTGTAGTTTTGTGTTAGAATGGCATTGTTAGTTTCTTGTGCGTGCAGAATTTGTTGGTCATTTGACAAGTAATTTAGCATAATATATTCGTATTTCTTTGCAAGTATTTAAGGTTAACATAGTCATTTCAGCTCACTTCATTTCGCTTTCAGTGCAGTCAATTTGTCCTAAGTTCGGTCTGTTTGCCTTCAGTGCAGTTTGTTTTGCCCTTAGTGCAGTTCCTTTCTCAGTCTTCTAACGCTAACGCTTTAAGCAGTTACTCAGCTCCAAAACAAATGTAAGTGTTTTCCATTGAGTATTCTGTTTCACATAAGTTTACTTTGTAACGCTTTGTGTTTGCGTTTTTTCTAGTTTTAACCACTTCAATTCAGTTCATCCTTCCTTTTCTTCTTGCCACTATCCAGGCAGTTCAATGCGTACAGTTTTGGTTAATAAAGTGTGTTAAAATTAATGCTGGAGTTCATGGTATACACAATATCTATCCTCTGCACATCTTTTATCCATTAGTCCTGAATGTGGTATTCTTTTCAATTAGAAGCTTTCATTTCGAACCTTTGTGATAAACATTAATCTATTGCCTGGCCATGTGTCAGGTGGAGTAGTTATTTTTACCCTACTATATATCAAGATACACAGTTGAGCATTCTTTGTTTCAGACAATCAGGGACAAAATTAGTTGACACTCTCCCCTAAAACAAACCTTTTCATTCAACACGCGTGAATTATCCCATCCCCACTGCTAACATTCTGTCCCCCTTCCCCCATTTTAATGTTGCAATCATTTGGCAGTGTCCACAAAGTGTGCTTCAACATTGAGGGGGCTGAGGGTTGCTATAGACAATAAAAGTGTTTTTTTTCCCCAGCTATTAAGGGAGACCTCTTGGATAAAAAGTGTTTCTTTCACTCAAATGTAACAACAGTTTTGTCCTTGATTCGGGGTCTTCATGAGGAGAGGTATGTCCATAGAACTGAACGGAACCACCTTTGGATCGGGTTGTGGTATCGGGTTGTGTTGGTAGATTGGATGAATGTCATCAAGAGTGATTGTGTGTAACGTACGGCCAGGATTGATTGTACTCTGTTTCATTTTACACAGGACAATCATGCCATAAGGATTATCTCTCTCCCAAAAGGTGAGACATTAAACATTTAGAAGTATTTGTAATCTCGTAATATACACACCCACCTTTCATCCTTCAGTCCAGCCACTGGCGATTTGATCACTTTTTGATGACAATGATAACGATGGCAATGTGGATAGTTGCAGTGTTATGCCTTTCAAAAAGCTTTATTTAAAACAATTTGGAATTGTCAGGTAAAACTGTAGATTGTCAAACGCTTACATTTGGGTCGGTTACCGATAACCCACACTTTCAGAGTTACTCTTCCATTCTTAGTGGAATAGTTTCCACACTTGCTAGTACAGACTTCTGATTCGCAGAACAAAGCAAAGAAATATATTAAGAGCCTGTTCATATGGAGGTGGGCTAGTGCAGCAAAGAGGCCAAAGTGTTTATATGGAAAATTGTAGCTCGGTTTACTAGGGTGAGTTTCTTTATGTGGTTATGATCTTCAAACTCATGATAACAAAGATAAAAAAGTAAATTTCTTGGTTTTGATTCTAAATGAAGGATCATTTTAGCTCAAATGAGTATAAAAGATCCCAAAAGAATCTTGTGATAATGCAAATCTGCATCACAAAAATTTGTTTCCTTCCTGGCTGGGCTGGATGGCTTATATGAGAATTTTTCAGCCTGGCTTGCTGAGATCTCAGCAGCTCAGACTGGAATCTCGGCAAGTGGGCCTTCCCATATAAGGAGACCGAGATTTTACCAAAGTATAAAGCCATTATCCAACATCTCGGTAAGGCAGGCCAGCCGCCTAACTGAGCTGGCTCGGCCCATATAAACAGGCAAATGGCTTTCATCTCTACAATGCATCTTCAGTTAACATGTGCATGTCTGTGACACAGCTTTTGACAGTGTTATTTCATGGTTCAAGAAAACAGACCAATGTGTGTAACAATTACACACCTTTGTGTTTATGAATAACCCACCTTAAGACCAGTTTGCAACACACCATAAATGAATGAGATGCAAATGTCGTTGAATGAAAGAAATGTGTGCCAGAGCCATCATAATACACCTTTAATGGCAGCACACCTTTACCGTTTAACAAATAGTTAATTCATTGTTTATTTTGACAGGAGTGAATATAACACATTTTTCAGGTCTAGTTATAATTGTTTTAGTGTAGTTTTCAGTGGTGAATATCAAGAAAGTGCAAAACAAAGTGCTTTGGCAAGTCTGAAGTAGTGGGACAGGTCAGTGGTGCTGGGCTCATAGATGAACTCCGTGTGACTAATCAGGTACTTGCAATTCTTATTGACCCAAGGGTAGAGACTCTTGTAGTCAAAGTAATGGATGCATTCCCTGGCTTCGGTTGTGACACAATGGTAGAGTTTGATGGCATTGGTACGGCTGCCAAAGAAAGCATCACAGGGTTCCAAGGGCTCTGTCAGGTCCAGATCCTGGATTAAGGCCTGGATGGCGGGATCAGTGCGTTTGAGTGTGTTCCAATGCCGTCTCACGTTCCTGGGAGATGGTATTCGCCGATGTTGCGGGTGTGCTAGATCTGGTGGCAATGCAATAGATGGTGTTCGTGCATCTGGTCGGGATCATAGGTGGCACGCTCGGTGTGGTCATGAAATTCCTGGTCGGGAAGGCCTGCCAGGCATCCTATTGTGCACGGTTGTCCTCCCTCAGCAACCATTCCATGGCGACTTTGTAGTGGTTGACGTTGTTGCATCACCCCAGGAATGGCTTGAAGGCGATGTTCTCCTCCAGGCAGTGCATGCACAGGAAATGGTTGCAGGCAGATGCAACAGTCAATTGTTCGAAGGGATCAAAGCATGCACATGCTTCGAAATTTTGTTTGAAGGTAAGGTAGCCGTCCTTGGGCAGTTGGACGTCCAATTGACAGTACGTCAAAAGTTCGTTGTGGCAGTCGAAGACCACCCTGTCAGCGAGTTGTCGTGCATGCCCCTGTTCGAAGTCATTCTTGGCCTTGGCCATCATCCGGTCAGGCCTATAATGCTCATGGTCCCGGGATGGCTCCCACGTACTCCTGGTGCTCAGGCGTGTTGAAGGGATGGGGAAAGTACCCCTTCTTGAGTCCCATCAACCCAAAGGTTTTTGAAAAGTCTGCCAGCCGCATCTTGAAAAAGGACATGGAGTCGATGAACTGGATGCTTTGCAAGAACACCAGTTGCAGCACCTTGCCCCTGTTCCGGATCTGTTCCAAGATGTGCCACCGTCGATGCAGGTCCTCCACAATGGGGTAGCTGTCGTAGCCCTGGAAGTTGCAGGCGAAGATGGTGAGGGGTTGCTGGCCCATGTCGTTCAGCTCCACCAATCGATCAAGGAACTGCTCCATGCAATCATCGCCATACCACCATTTCAACCGGTTGCTCTCAGCCATCTGGCACACCACCAGGTTGGGAATGTGTCGGCCTTCCACTTGCATACATTTGATGTCAAAGAACATGTGCTAGGGAGGGTTGGGTGCATTGTTGTCGAGGTCGTCAGGCTGCAGCAGTGTGTTGCCCATGGCAGCATTGTCGTCAGCTCGGAGGGTCTGCGTTCGGGCTGTAGCACCACTGCGACCCCCACAGTGGCCCTCTCGGTGGCTACAGCGGTTGCAGTCCTGTTGTCAATGTTGTCATTCCCGCAATTCCTCCCGCTTCTGCTCAGGGGTTTTGAGAACTTGGATGCTGCACCTGCACCGTTGGCGAACCTGCACCATTGCTCCTCAATGGCTTTACGCCCCTTCAGGTTGAGGCAGCACTTGCGGCACTTGCGACGAGGCAGGTTTCCCCTTGTGAGTCTTGGCCCAGTGCTGGTCAAAGCAGGCCTGCCCATGGAACAAGCAACGACAGTGCAAACACAGAATGGTGGGCACCTGGTACTGGCGGTAGGCCTCGGCATGGTCCTCGCCCCTGTCTTGCAGGCAACAACTCCAGTGGTTGGCCTTTTTGTTGGGGCAGGCGTGTCCCTCATTCTGGTATGCTTGGTAACAGTGCGAGCAGAAATGATGCTGGTGAAACAAACCTGGCAATGATGTGACTGTGTCATAATGTTTGTCTTCGTGCAGGAGACCCAACAAGATCTTGCCCTGCCCATATGTGAAGGGGGCACATGCCCGGTTGGCGTCGATGACCACAAGGTTGTAGTCATAGAGTCTCAGTGCCAATGCCAAACACGTGAGTTCCTCAGTCTTCATTGTTGATGAAATCGTTCATGGCCGATTACATCCGGACCACGCATTCCCATTCGCCCATTTAGACGCCGCGTTGGTCCACCACCAGGTCATGGCAAAGGACACGAACCAGCCACGCTTGGTGGTGGATGCAGTGCCACCCCCCGATTGTTCTTGGTGGTCTATTTGACGTTCAGTGGCCTCCACTTCTGCCAACTGTTGAGCATCGTCGCTGTCTTGCTGACTGTGGGAAAAAAGGAATGCACGCATGACAAAAAATGTTAAAAACAGGTAAAAAATAAAACACCCACGTATGCACCTTGTCTGCCATGGCATCCATACACCATCCCTGTTCGGGCCATCAGCTCATTGTCTCCATCATCCCACTCACGGTCCCATGCATCCATGATTGTTTGACTTGACTAACAGAGAGATGTCTGACTGACAAGAGCTTGAGTGAGAAATGAGTGGATCCACGTACTCACTGCCCTTATACTTTTTGGCATCAACCAATCGGTTCATGCCCCATCCCTCACGTGCCTCTCGAGGGGTCTTCTGGGAGGTGGGGGTATCCCCCAGAAGACTGTAGGGTGTCATGTGGGGGTCATGGGGCGATCCGATTGGTGGTTAGAAGTAGTGTTAAAGGGTGGGTCACCATGACAGCCCCTCAGTGCATTTGTTCTCTGTCTCAGCCATGCCATACCAAGACCCTCGCTGCAGATGGGCCTGTGTCCAGGCCTGGAAAGCCACCTACCCAGAGAAAGTGCGGGTGCAGAAAGAAAGGGAATTGGAGCATAGAAGGATACGCTCTAAACGACCCCTGACGATCCCCTCCTACTCTAAATGAGGATCGCCTTGTTCATATATTAGCATGAACAGCGTTTGTCACTCCCTGTGGGACACAATCAAACAAAGACATATGTTTTACTTTTCAATTTTTATTAGGACCATGCATGCTCATGCCCAATGCAAGACTAGTCCTTGGCCCTGTGAGGTTGGATCTGCCATTTCACCACAGACCCACACGATGATTGTTTTTCACAGTCATGTGGACTAAACAGGTCCAAGAATATCGTTAACGAGTCTTGACGCTTCTTGACCAAATACAACAGAGTGTAATGCCATCATGCGTCCACGGGGCCAACCAATGCATGCCCAAGTGACCGCTTGAGTCCCCATTGATGATGTACCCTCAAGACGCATCCTTGATGGGATGGGACAGGAGACGGTCACTGGCAAACACCCCTACAAGATATGGCACCAAATGTGGATCGTGCTGTGCAAAGTACCCCAACTGCCGATTGGTGGTGGCCACAAATTCCCCGTTCTGGCGTCAGAGACGTGGGTTCCTTTATACCCCGTACATGTTGTACATCACCGCTCCTTCGAGATTGATCTCCAACACGTTTTCAAATTCAGCATACATCACTACATTGATGACGTGGCCTTTGGCTGCCCCCAAACGGAAGATCACCCGCATGTCCCCGTTTTGACGAGGATTTGGCATGCGACTCTCCACCGAAGCACTGGGGATGTTGTTCCACATCAACTGCAGGTAACCCACGTTGCCAGCCCACTGCTGAAGAGAGATCATGCTGGTGCAACACTTTGCTGGCTTGCAAGAAACTATATCACTGTCCACGTCTTTGTGCGTGTTGTCAGCATTCAATTCCAGGGTCTTGTAGGGATACTCTTCACATCTCGCTGCCCACCACCATGTACTTGGCCACCTGTCTTTTCTGAGGATTGTGGCAGTCCCCCTCCAATTCACGGTACAACTTCTCAGACAACAGCAACTGGCAGATGTGAAAGGTGAGTTTGATGTTGTTTTCCAGGAAGTGCCCGTGCAACCCCACGTTGGGGGCACTGAAGTGAAGCCAGATCTTGACTTCCACGCTGGGCACCAACAGTTTGCCCAGGTGAAAGATCTCCGAATGCAGTCTGAACTCCAATGTGACTGTGTTCCTGCCTTGAAACCGCTTCTGGGCTGGGCAAGCTTTGCGGTCTCAGGATCATGTTACCTTCCTCGTCTGTGTAATCCAGCAAGGTTTCCTGCTATGCTTTGTAGGCATAGGTGTCTGTCTGAGGACTGATCAGGGTGCCGTTGACGTTCATTTTCACTTGCTTGAGCATGGTGTGGGTGAGATTGGGCATCACAAACAAATCGGCGGTGGCGGCCATGTTGTCTTCACTCTTCTTCAAACATAATTGCAGGTGAAAGTAACTGGGGCCCAGATCCCTGTACTCAGGGATGGCCACCACCACTAATTCCACCAGATTGATGGCCATCATCACCCGCAACAGTCATGCGATGCCATCATGCGATACACTACCAATGACGTGTGCGTATTGGGCACCTCGCATAATTGGAACCTATTGTTGTCAACAGAATGGTGCGACGTGGGTGGCAGCATCATCTCTTATGCCACTGGTCACTGACTGCTTTGCATCAACAACTCTTGATTGCAGTGTTGTGTTCTCGAGTGCAAGTGCACGGGTTGCATTATCTTTCTTCTCTTTTTGAACCAGAAAGGTCCGTGGCTTGACGTTTGGCGCATTTTGTCTCCGATCGCACCAAAGCATGAGCTTTTTGTTTCACAGCGTTATTGGCCCCACGCTTTTTGACTTCGTGGCCAATCGCCCGATGCTGCATTGGCCTCCCAACGCTTTCAAGCCTTTGTGAAAGCCCAATTTCAGCCTTGACCCCCAACAACGGGATGCCGCCCAGTCCACATCCAGTGTGATCAGACAGCATGTAGCGCATCAGATTGCCTCCGTGCATCATTCTTCCTTGAGTCCTCGGTCTGGGCACTTCTTTTTATACTTCTACCTGCTTGAGGTGAAAGGGATCAGCATCACGCCAGTCCCCAGGGTTTCCAACCAACCCTCCAATTCTGCCACTTGAATTTCCACCATATCAAAGATGTGACACACCGGCACATAACGCACGTGGCAGGGTTTAAAGTACATACCTCCGCCCTGGTCGGTGCACCATATCGTTCCCTGTCTTGAGGGGTTGCACCCACGTGTACTTGGACAAGACATCATCGTCAACACGTAACAGATGCCCCGATTGGTGTGGGCCAGACTTGCACCGGATCTGCCACCCACTGTTGATCCATGTTGAACACCACCACCGGCAGGGTGGGAAACCATTGGCGTTCAGGTTTGTGCACCATGTAGGCCACTTCTTTTTGTAAAGCCTTACGTGCTTGATCCATTGATCGTTGGCAAACCGCTTCATGCTGCCCAAGTCCCCCGGTTCCAAGGGATCATCATCCAGGTCTTTCAATCCTTTCTTCTGGTTCTTGGGGTTCCCTGGGGCAGGCATAGCAGCAGCGGCTGGACACATTTCTACAATAAAGTTCCAAGGCTAGGGATGTTGGGGTATGCCTTTTGTACCTGTTTCAACCAGGACCACCCACATGAATCGGGGCACCATTGCACCAACCACGCCACAAAAGCAGCAAAATGGCCCCAGTGATATCAGGGATGGTTGATATACACTTTGAAGACCTCCAGCGGGGATTCGACTTCTGTCTACCTCCTCCTCTTCCAAGTCAAGGCACCTGGTAGGCACCCCCACTGTGTAGACCAGACCCAGGTCACGAGGCACCATCTCAACCAACTTATGCCTTACTCATACCAAGACATGATCAGAAATGAACACAGGGGTATCAGATGCCAGACGGCTCATTGATAGTGTAAGATCATGCTTGTGCCCACCACAGCCGTGCATCCCAACAGCGTTGGCAAGTCGTTGTTGTGACCATTCATGGACTGCGTCTTGACAAACATCTGACGGTATCGTCGAGCACGTATCAGTGGTTTTCTTCCACATCATAGAGATGAATCGGTTTACCCATCCACCGGGCCAAGGCCATGCTCCAGCTGGTGCCTCCCCATGCCGTCTGACAATCCCACCCTTCGTTCACTTGTGCTTCTGTCAGTGGGGTCACATCTCTAGCTGGATGGTAGAATGCACTTAACAATAATTTCTTTCACGAAGAATGATTGTGAAGTGCGGTTTAGAAATGAATTGAAGGAATGATCCTCACACTTCCTGGACAATTTGTGCAATTGTCTCATATATGCACTTTTCTAAACCACACTTCACAATCATTTCTTTCATTCATCATTCCTTTCACAGGAAAACATGCATGAGCCCAACAAATTGATCTGCTCTCAACTGTGTGGCTTCATAGCTCAGTTGGTAAGAGCACTGCACCAGCATCGCAGAGGTCATGGGTTCGATTCCTGTTAAAGTCACTTGAATTTTTCAAGTGCATATATGAGGCAATTGCTCAAATTGTCCAGGAGGTGTGAGGATCATCCCTTCAATTCATTTGTAAACTGCACTTCACAATCATTTCTCACATGAAGAATCCAGTTGATTTTTTTGCCAAGTAATTCATGACGAGCAAGCCTCCATCCCATTTTTTTTGTTGCTGTAGAGCGTATTTTGTTACAAAATGATGATGTATCCTGCTATCATCCATGCATCAAAAAATATATTTTCATAATTGCTTGAGCATGGGAAACCCTTGCATATTTTTTGGATGATGTCACTTCTCTGTTAATCACATTCACTTTCACTGAGGCTTTCATACACATATACGTTGTCAAGTTCTGGATCATAAGTTGGATCTTCTTCATCATCTGTTGGCTCTTGTGATGGTGGATCTGCAATTTCAAAGTCAATGGACCCTTCTCTGTCGGTTGATTCGTAATACTCATTCCAAGACTCATATTCCAAGAATTGATATATGACAAATTCTGCCATATAACATGCAAATTAAAAAATATATTTGCATATGTCAGTGGTTATGCTCAGCCATCTTTGTTGTGTGGGAAACCGAAGGCTAAGTATTATATACAGACAAATTGATCTATTTCATTTGTGTGCTGAGAGCAAGGGGGTCATTATGGTAGAAAACGTGGGGGCGACCATAATAACCCTAGACTTGAAGCACCAGTTTGCCTATGACTAAAAACCCCACGGGTCATTGGGAACTAAAAGTGGCGAATTTGTCACACATACACACACAGAAAGAAAAAGGCCTCAAAAATGGTGTTGAGTTGTTGGTGTAAATTTACTTGGTAGGACGGGGAGAACATGAACCAAGCAAATTATGTAATAACAAAGTGCGCAGCGTAAAGGACGAACATGACGAATTAAGAGCAATAGCGTGAAGGTTTATTGATCAGAAATGCTCAAAGTTCCTAGTGGTACAACCTTGCAACTTGAAAGGACGAGAAGATATTTAAATCAATGGACCAAAGGTCACGGAGTTAAGAGCTAGATCACAAGGTCGCAAGGACGATGAAAGTCAGTTCGAACTGGAAGGTGATAAAAGCAAAACAGAAACTTATTGAGCTAACTACTTATTTAATTTAATTTAGCTAACTACTTATTTAATTTAATTTCGCTAACTACTTATATGCAAGTAACAAAAAGGTGTATAGAAGGTTAAGGTAAACGCTAGTAATTTCAAATAGCACATCAATGAAATATACGATGATAGAAAATTGACAGTGATCGCATCAGTGTAGATTGATCAATAAATCCATGTTGAATACTAACAATTAAAAACTGATTGAAAACTAGATACCAGAGACCACCAAAGCAAATATATATCAATAGACTTAAGCTTTAAAACCGAAACTAAATACTGGAAAGAACTAAATCAAGAAAAAAGTGAAACTTACTTTGGTTTGCACACGCACCAATGCTGGTCTAGACTAAAAGCTCTATAGAGAACTTGACGATGAGCATGAGTGTAGATAGAACTGAAATCCAGATGGATGAAGAAGTTGACTGTAGGAAGTCTACACTAGAACTGAACTACAGTGGAAAACACTAAAACTTATGACTAGCAAAACGTGCCTGAGACAGCCTAGAAAACATTACGCATTTCCTGTGTGGGCGTTAGGGGAAGGAATTCACAACCATTACAGTGGTGACAACCTTATTTATGAAGGTGATAATCCTTAAAAGGAATACCGAAACACGTACTAGCAATAATGTAAAAAAGAAAAGAGAAAACATCACGTTTCAAACCAACAGTTGGGGAAAGGTATGGTTGCTATGGTGTCAGAAGTGCTGGTTCAGGCTCAAGTTCAAGCTGTTGAAGAAAGCCTTCCACCTATTCGTGAAGTTTTGGGGATGTATTCCCTGCTTTGATGGAGCTCGAGGTGACATAGAGGTCATTGATCAGCTTGTCGACGTCATTCATGCCACTCCCTTGCAACTCCAAGTTGTCAAGGGGCGGCATTCTGCACCACTTTTCTGAGTTCTTTTTCATTTGCTTTCACTCACTTGCTTTAGCTGGGAAGCCCCATTTCGGAGTGAGATGTCTGCTCCATTTTTTCAATTTCAATTTCAATGACATCCAACGTCATACCTTTTACACTTCCCGATTTCCCATCACACAGGATAATTCTTATTTTTCTCATATACACTGCAGAATGTTTGATAGCAATTTTCTACAGACTTTTTTTGGTCTGGCCCCATTGGGGCGCTGTTGCCAACACCCTCAGCTCGCTTGCATTCGGGTCGGATTGCATTCGGATTGCATTCGGGTCAGGTGTATGTGGCAAAATGTCTGACTCACCCTATACTACTTAGAAACATCCCTACCATTTTTCTACCCACTGCCAGCGTAGTGGTGCTTGTATTAAACAAAATATTTCCCAGTGTATAGTGTATGGCTGGTGCTATACCTCATTATGGTGTCAATTACCCTGCAAGCAGACTCTCCTTCGATTTTCCTAGATAAGTCGGGAAGAGGACTCTTCCCGACTTATCTAGGAAGATCGAAGGAGACTCTGCTCGCAGGGTAGGTGTCGATGTAATCATTCAACAAATCAATCTAGAAGATTTTTCAGAATCCGATAAATACTTTTTGGATAAATTAGCAGAACTTCGTGGTGAAGCTCCAGATCCGACAAAGCGGATAACAGCAAACAAGTTCGACGTGACAAAAAGGTGTTTATCACCCCACTTAACCCAGAACAATATATATATCCCCAAGAGACCACTGCAAACACAAACAAGAAAAAATGCAAAAGTTCCTAGAGAAATACCCCCATTGGTGAGGAGGGTCAGGAAGAAGGGCATTCCCTGTAATTCCCTGTAAGAATTCCCTGTGATTCCCTGTAAAACTAGGAGAGATTTGGACAACTTGTCAAGTATTTATGACCTGGATGTGTTTACTCTTAACACCAGTATAGATTATAATCTTTCTCCTGTGGGGCAGTCTCATATGCAAATACATAGCGGGTATTTTTCCCCGCATAGTTGCAGGGATATGAAAACCAAGCAATTGGAAGATGAAACTAAGACAAGTTTTTCTGTTTTTCACAATAATGTAGTTAGTTTAAACTGGAACCTTGAAAATCTTCAAACCCATCTTTTGTATGAGCTTGATTTTCACTTTAATTTTATTGGAGTCACTGAGACAAAAATTACCAATTCCAATTTTCACACATGCAATGCAAATATTCCTGGCCATGTTTTTGAATGTGCTCCCACACCTTTAGCGTCAGGTGGTGTTGGGTTGTTTGTTGACAAGACATTGTGTTTTAGAAAAGATCTCTGATGAAACCTTTCCATTGTTGTGAATCGAGATTTCTTTTGTCAAAAAGAAAAGCGTTATTTGTGGCATCTTATACTAATAATAATAATAATAATAATCTTTATTATGCTTTTTTTTTTAGTGTACCTCTTGATCGTTACAATCTTGTAAAGGAAATATATAGAATTTAAATAATTATTAGTGACAATGGTGTTCAAGCAAGGAAGCTAAATGAACCATTTGGTTATCTTGTTAGCTCCCTGGCTAATTTAGGTTCTAGGTAGCAGGTAAATAGAAAAAAAATAATAATAAAAATAAGCAAAAAGCAAAAGAAAGGAAGAACTTATTTACATGTAACATGTTATCGTATGTTACGTGATCAACAAAAAAGAAAATTAGTTCATTTGTTGTTCTGACAGTAAATAGCGTATAATTTGCTTCGGAAAAGCAGACACACTTTGTATGAGTTCTTTTAAAGGAGCTGGAAGTTCTTTCCAAATATCGGTTGCCATGAAAGAAATTAATTGTTTACCTACATTAGTTCGTACGTTCGGCTTATAAAGATTATGCTTGGCTGCATATCTTGTGTTGTAGCCATGTATATTACTAGCATATTGAAACATGTTGTCAAACACTTCAGGC
>BLFK01001129.1:1051914-1064414 GCA_014634185.1 Astreopora myriophthalma
ATAGCCCCTATCATTTCTTTATATTCTAAAAATAAACTTACATTTTATGGTTCATTTCTATGATACCTAAAATATCTGCTTTTACTGACATTGTTTGTTTGCTCCATGGTGCATTTTGAAAGCTTCTTTAGAAGCGTTTGGACTTAAAATGATTGACCTTTTTACCTCGGAACCATCCGCGCGAGTTCATCTGACCCGATTTCGTGACCCTTAGCCCTCCAGCGGTAAAATAGCTTTTTTATTATTATTGGACGGATAATTTCGCTTTATTTGCTTCCCAGGTAGCAATACTTTTTTAGATAACAGAATTTCCATCAATTCTTTGCGCTTTGATGGGCTAGTTATAACTTCGTGTAATTTTCTCCTCGATTTGCCTATGTTTTCCTTTGTTTACATTCCACGTTCTTGTCGCACGGCACGGCGACTTGGGGGCTCAAGTTAAAATTTTATTACTCGCAAGCATTTTAATCTGCAGAGCTGAAACTTCAGGTATAATTAATAAAATAACAGTCCCTTCGTTTAGTGTAGTATTTTTTCCAATCTGTGACATACCAGGATCGACTTTTGACAGTTGAAGTTGGGCGTTATTTTGGCTGCCAAAGCAACACACAATCAGGGTGCACACAATAAAAGCCAGAAACTATATTACAATAGTTATTTTGCAAAACCTTTTTATGAGGTCTCAAAGCTTTGGATGTCTGCTAAATACATGAGTAATGTCAAGTCAATAGGAGCCCTTGCGCGCTTGTACTGTTTCGATGAAAAATTGTTGAAATTTGAACCCATTTCCCGAATAAAAAATGTATTTTTAGCGAATTTTCGAACTTTTGTAAAATTCTCAAAATGTAAAGCTCTTGGGGATTTCTCAATATCATTTCTTGAAATAGTTCACCCACAGGGATGTTTGGGTAGTATCAGCCAAAATGCGAATTTTTAGAACTGATTTGAGATTCTCGATATTTTCCGACATTGGCTCTTAATACGTATATTTTGCATCTTAAAATCTGTGAAGGATAAAGTTAAGGTTAACAATACGTATAAGCAAACAACAATACTATTTTAAATTCTTTGATTCTAACTTGACTAATATGAAGAAATGTGGGAAGGAATTAATAGCATACTTGCACGTAAATCAAAGAAGTAAATCTATCGCTTCCATTAGAGATCCTTCAGACTCTGAAAAAGCAACCAGAGACCCTATCAGTATTGCTAATGTTCTCAACAAACACTTTGCCTCTGTTGGACCAACTCTAGCAAATAACCTGCCATCCGCTAAGCACCATTATGTTGACTTTCTTAAGAGAACTAAATCAGCTGATTCATTGTTTGCTTTTAACGCAGTTACTTCAGAGGAAGTCAGATTAGAAATTTCTTGCATACCAAAAAATAAATTTCATGGCTTATACTCATGTCTAACGCAGCTATTAAAGTGCTCTTCTAATGTTATAAGTGGTATTCTGGCAGATATGTTAAATATATCTATTTCAACTGGAGTATATCCCTCTAAGCTAAAAGTCGCAAAGATTATTGAGATTTTCAAACAAGATGATGATACTGACGCTAACAATTGTAGACCAATCGCTCTACTTTCTACTTTCAACAGGATTTTTGAAAAAATAGTGTCTGAAAGAATGGAGTCTTTTATCGAACAGAAGAACCTGCTCACTCCATCGCAATATGGTTTTTACAAGAAACATTCTACTCAGCATGCAATCCTAGATATTGTGAATGCAATACAGACAAATATGGACAACCGTTTATTCTCATGTGGGATTTTTATTGATCTAAAAAAGGCTTTTGATACTGTACATCACAAAATTATTTTGCGCAAGTTGCATCACTATGGTTGCTACGGCCATATAAGCATCTGGTTTTCTTCCTACTCTACTTGCAAGGCCGAACTCAAACAACTCAAATTGATCCTCATATTTCTGAAAGGTTAGCTTCTACCTGTGGGGTGCCTCAGGGTTCTGTTCTAGGCCCACTACTTTTTTTGTTATATGTCAACGACATAGAGGAATCATCACATAAGCTAAGTTTTTACCTTTTTGCCAATGATACCAAGATCCTCTGATAAAAATCTCAAATCATTGGAACTCTGTGTAAATCAAGAACTTAACAAAGTTTATGGTTGGTTAACTGCAAACAAATTAACCTTGAATATTAAAAAAGTAATTTCGTTGTATTTTGCCCTGCTCAAAGGAAACTTATCAACCTAAAATCGTGATATTTGATAACAAACAGAACAAGAAGGTGGCTCTGGAGCTTAAAGATTATGTCAAATATCCCTGGATCCTAACTGATAAAAAATTCTCTTGGAAACACCATATTGACCGTATAACCATTAAAGTAAGCAGAACCGTCGGATTAATCGCAAAATTAGGACATTTTCTGCCAACGCATACCCCCTTAAATATGTACCAAGCTCTTATAGGTTCTTATTTAAGATACGGTCTGACAGTATGGGTTCAGGCTTGTACATCTTACCTTGACAAGCTTCTAAAGTTGCAGAAACGAGCTATTGGCTTTATCTATTTTTCTGATTATAAAGAGCATGCAATTGCTCTATTTGTTGACGCTCATGTCTTACCACTAAAATTATTTTATTATGAATCTATAGCTAATTTGATGTTTGACGTTCGAAACAGAACAGCTCCGTCTAATATTCGAGATCTATTTCAGGATATATCTAATGTTTATTCTTACAATACACATTCTTCTTCCTCTAATAACTTCTATACCAAACCTTCTAGGCTATCCGTTCAAGCAAATTCCTTCTCTCGAATAGGAGTAAAAGTGTGGAATGAAATACCAAAGCATTACGAAATCTTTCCAAAAATGCACCTAAAAGAAAACTGAAGCAAATTTTATTCAACATTTTAGGTTTGCAAGACTCTTATATAGATTTATGTCAGATTATACAAAATGTAAAGTCCTGGTAATACTTCTCCTGATCAGTCCTCTTCCAACTAACATAAAAAGTAGCTGTACCTTGAATATTCTAAATTAGGTCAATGAAATGGCTTTTGTTATTGTTACTTCATAGTGTATTTTTTCCTTCTATTTTATTAGTTAATTTCTGATTTCATAAACTTTCGTGATTCGACTATTAAGGCATAACCCGCCTAGGTAGTTGTGGGCATGCCCTTTTTTGGTAGAATATAATTTGAAAATAATGTAGGTAGTGTGGGTATTGTTTTGTATGTTGGCGGGTTTTCCAAGGCTTAGTCAGAAACAAAGCACAAAACTTCATTGAAAAAATCAAAGCACTTGCTGGAAGAGAGCATTTCATTAGGTATTCATATGGTTATAAGTTGCAAGACATAGAAACAGATAAACTGATTATTTGGCATCATTATAGGACGGGTGGGTGGTTAGAAGAAATTTCAAAAACTAAAAATGGTGACAAGAACAGGAGGAATCACATCTACAAAACAGACATAAAAAAAGTCTGACACAACTATACACCTTATTCATAAATGGCGGCCGCGCGGAACGGCCTGGTTACGAATGCATGAATGCGAGGCTTGGTAGGCTAGAGAAGTCTTGCAGAGCACATAGACTTGTAGTTTACTTCGGCTTTGACTAGAATTTCTCACATAATATTGTTGAAATCATCGATATTTTTTGAGGATATTGGTGGTAAAACGTTTTCTTAGTCACTAAACGGCATGTCCTTAAGTTAACGAAAGATTTCCAGCATGGAGAGGCTGAGAGATGCCGACAAATTGCTGTGTGCCACTGTGTACGAAGAAGGACAAGCGCGACAAGGAGACGGGTGAAACAATTTCTTTTTTTCGCTTTCCAGAGGAAGAAAACCTCAAAAAGCAATGGATTCATGCTTATAAGGAGAGATGTTGGAGCGAATTTTTCCATAAACGAGGGAACCCGAGTTTATTCGAGGCATTTCAAGGGGGCAGATTTGCAGAGAAGTCTCAGTGGAAAAATAACAAATTCACCCTCTTAGGTTTATAAGAATATATACTGGTAGTTGTCATTAATTTTTGTAGCTGAGAGATTCTAACTTTGAAGGTCACTCACTTTCACAATTGAGATTATAAGGAGAATTTTGCTGTTTCACTGTAATAATTTATTGCTTATTTCACTGTAATAATTTATTGGAGCTTGCAGGTCAGCTGATCTATGATACAAAATGTAAATATTGGCAAGATGTATGTAAAATACATTAATGCATAATAATTTGAATTTCCATTGCAAACATCTATTACAGCACTAAAAGAAGTAGAAGTGGTAGTTAAGCATTTTGCAAACTCACTTGCTGCAATTTTAATAAAATGGGTAAAGTAATATGTGTGCAGCTTTTGCTTCAGGGTTTCCCAGTAGGCAGCATCAAAAGGAATTCTTTCCACTGAAATTCCCTTTTTGGTGTAGACAATGAAGTCACACCATTTTGCCCAACTTACACCCATTTGGCCTTGCACTTGAGTATAGTAAGCATGATTCTTTTTCAGTTTACATTGTCCATGGACAGCCTCACAAAAAAAGTTGGGGTCTTGGCAGGCATCTAGTGGGGTGACTTGAAATTTTGTTTCAGGACACTTCACTTCAGCAAGTCCAAAATGATCATGGCATCCAAAATCAACAACCCTGCCATCTGGTGAGCACCCCACAAAAGGCATATCCAGGCAAACAACAAAACCACTCTTGAGAACCTTAACAGGTGTCTGAAGTGCAGACATGATTTTCTCATATTCCTGGAGAGCAATCGGTTCATATTTTATACCATGCTCCACATACCTCGAGGTAAATGCTTTCGGATTGATGAGATCCATTGCAAACTTATCGTGATTCCTTTGTCTTTTAGAGATGAGGTCAAACTTTGAAGCAGTGAATCTAAACTTTCCTCTTTCTTCCACTGCTCTGACAAAGTTTGACCTCTTGTGGCTTCTTCAATCTTGTTTATCATGTTTTCATCTACAACAAGGGAACTAACAAGTGTCTCTTCAGAATCACTCAGGTTTTCAGGCCTAACAAAATCACTGCTTGAGTTTAATGGGAGCCTGGGATAGGTTAACTCAGCTTCATCCATGTCATCTCTTGGAATAGAAGAAATGTCAACTTTAGCCACAAAGTTTGCTTCAGTATGAGTCAAGTGGTAGCTGCAAAATGAGCCAACTTGGCTTTCACCAAATTTGGTCTTAACACAACTGTTGACAGTACAATCATCTTTTGCCATAACTGATAAACCCATTTGTGGATTTATATTTTGAAGGGCCTTTTTCAGGTTCATTTCTGCTTGAACATCATGCACAGGGTTTGACCTTGCATCATACAATAAGCACTTTAATCCTTCTCTACTTTTGGTATCATCCAAATGTGTTTTTGAAATGGTTACTTCCATTACCGGCTGAGCAGATATTTTGTCCCCACGACCCTTCTTGTGCCATTTTTGAAGCTGGGATGTGCAAGCAAGATTTGGTTGTTCATCATCCTCCTGGCACAAATCTTCTGTGTTTTTGCTGTCGAATAAACTAAACTTGCACGCTTTAAACATTAAAGCAAGAACGTGGTTACAATATCCTACTTTTCCAGCTTTGCATGAACAGTTGGCATGTATGACTTGGCCTGAGACAATGCACATGGTAAAACGAAGACCGTGTGGAGCTTCACTTTTCCTGAAACTGTGATAGCACTTCGCTTTCAAATAAAAATACCTTTGGTCGCTGTTCGCCTCAATTTCATTTAGGTACTCGTCCTTCAGAAATGTTTTTGCTTTCTTTAAATTGGTCGGAATTGAGTGGTGCTCGGCATTTGCGACTCGCTTTCCAGAATTTGCCACGTGCTGGTTCATTTCTGCTCTCGTGAAACACGGCATCCTTTCAAGCGACTTTCCCCATCCATCGCTCGGGTATTTCACACTTGAGGTGACACGAGAGACATGATCATTTGGTACTGCACTCGAAAACCTTGCCTTTCTTTTCGTGTAAATTTCATCTGGATCAGGATCAACCAGCATTTTATCCCTTCCATTTTCAACATAGTCTTGGACTCTGCAATATAATCAAGAAATATTTCTCACCTGCACGTTTACGTAAACTGTGATATCATCTCACGAACTAGCCCTCACCGTTTTACGAGCTGTGCTTTCGTCTTAAGTCCCTTGAGCGAATCACCGCGACATCTCAACCAAAACTTTAGCTCTTCATTTTTGAGTGAGGAAGGATTTCTACCAGCCAAGGAAGCTCCAGGAATATCGTCTTCTGTGAGTATCACACGCGCAGTTTCATCAGAAACTGTGCTGGAAGACGCCATATTTTTTGTTTTGATCTGTGAGCCGTGGCCTACCAAACCTCCCTAGAGGAAATTGAGGCGAACAGCGACCAAAGGTATTTTTTATTTGAAAGCGAAGTGCTATCACAGTTTCAGGAAAAGTGAAGCTCCACATGATCTTTGTTTTACCATGTGCATTGCCTCAGGCCAAGTCATACATTATATATATATATATATATATAAATAAATTATTACAGTGATTGGCAGCAAAATTCTCCTTATAATCTCAATTGTGAAAGTGAGTGATCTTCAAAGTTAGACTCATGTTTCAAAGAATCTCTCAGCTACAAAAATTAATGACAACTACCAGTATATATTCTTATAAACGTAAGAAGGTAAATTTGTTATCATGGTAATTTTATTAGAGCTTGACAGGTTGACAGATAATTTTAAAAAAATTGCGTGGACTTTAGAAGTGAAATGTATACAAGTGTTAAAAGGCATTGAAATACATGCTGTGTTTACACCTATCTTAGTAAACATGATTTCCGAAGTATAATTTTTCCCATAGTAAAATAGTACAAATTTATTTTATTTTCTATTTTTTGCAGCTATCATTGTCAAGCCAGTGGGTGCACAAGGGGGTGTGGCTGGGGATGTTAACAACAAGGGGTATTTAGTTTACGTTAAAGGGTTAAGCACTGATGATGGGATCATGCATATTGCACAACATTGCACACACACACCACATTTGATTTACTACCCCAAAATAAGTGAATGGAATTACTCCATCAAATATGTGAAAATTCTTCACCTTGTTAATAGCCCTCTCAACATGGATTCGCAAGCTAGCAATTTCTTGTGTTGCAATCACATCTTTGGCTGACATCTGATCAGACATTCCCAAGAAAGGGGGGATGTTTAAGGAGACTCCTAGGGGAAGAATATCGTCAATGGTGAAGCCCTTGTCAGCCATTACAGTGTCTCCTTTCGAAAAGGGAAGGTTCAAGAACCCACTTCGCTCCACAATTTCCCTGTCAGATATGCTGCCAGTATACAGTTGCCCAATAAATGTGAAAAACCCTTTAGGTGAAATTCCCACTAATGCCTTTAAAGTGGTGTGGTGCTTATATGAACTAAAGAGCTCACTATTTAAAAGGAGGCTACTGGGCATTTCACAGTGCACCTCTGTACAGTCAATGATTACCCTTGTAGTAACATACTTTGCCTTAAAATCTTCAGGCATTGTCTCATTAACTAGTTCTCTGGATGGCCAGATATTAATATGGCCCAGTCTCAAGTACAAAAAGTTTATCCAGGAGATAAAGATGCGACTAACAGTTGGCTGAGAAATGTTAAATAAATGGGCTAAATGCAACTCAGCAAAACCTTGCCTCAGCCTACACAAAGTGAGAAAAAACTCGTCCACTGGTTTTAAGGCCCTTGGTCTTCCTTGTTTCACAGACTTGGGGGTGCTATCAACATCTTTTCCAGACAGCCAATAGTTGATGTTCTCACCCTGCTCACCAGGATCCAAAAAGTCGTACAGGGCCATCATTGTTTGGTAGTTTGGAAATCCGGTGTAAAATGCTACCAGTGAGTCATTTGAGGCGATGTTTTTCAACGAAAACAACCGCTCCTCACGTTTCTCATATTTCCGCTCAAGATCCACAACTTTCTCTTTAAGTTTTGAAACCACTTTATCCAGTTCTTCATTTTTCGCGAGTGCTGCGGCAACTTTGTCCTTAAGTTCAGCTATCAATGAATCTTTTTCTAATTTCTCGACAAAATCAGTACCGCACTCTCGCTCCCGTGTTATGTTTTCCATTTCCACTGTTTCCGCAAAGGCTAAGTCCACCATATTTGTTGATGTTGCATCCTCACTGATAATTTCACTGCATTCGGTAGAAGAATTCAAAGCCTCGCTAGCTTCTGACGCTTTTTTTTTTCTTTTTTTTTGCCACTGTTGTAGCCGTCAAGCGTGGTGTCGGCGGTGCTCGTTTGCGAGGCGAACTTCGCTTCCATGCGAATTTACTCGGCACAGCCCCTGTTCTGGGGCTAACTTTGCCATTGAGACTTCTCTGCAAATCTTCCCCCTTGAAATGCCTCGAACAAACTCGGGTTCCCTCGTTTATGGAAAAATTCGCTCCAACATCTCTCCTTATGGCATGAATCCATTGCTTTTTGAGGTTTTCTTCCTCTGGAAAGCAAAAAAAAAAGAATTTTTTTCACCCGTCTCCTTGTCGCGCTTGTCCTTCTTTGTACACAGTGGCACACAGCAATTTGTTGGCATCTCTCAGCCTCTCCGCGCTGGAAATCTTTCGTTAACTTAAGGACATGCTGTTTAGTGACTAAGAAAACATTTTACCGCCATCATCCTCAAAAAATATGGACCATTTCAACAATATTATGTGAGAAATTCTAGTCAAAGCGGAAGTAAACTACAAGTCTATGTGCTCTGCAAGACTTCTCTAGCCTACCAAGCCTCGCATTCATGCATTCGTAACCAGGCCATTCCGTGCGGCCGCCATTTATGAATAAGGTGTATCTCTGCAGAAATTGTGGGACCCATTTCACAAAATCTTGTAACCTGATAAGACATGCAAAAACCTGTGCAAGAGGGAAAACAAAAGTAAACTTTATGGGTGGTAAAGTATGGGTACCAGCAACACTTTATGAGAGGGCATTCGTTATGGGAAGAAAGCAATTGCTTGGTTGGAGTATGAGTTAGAGAAAAGAGGAATCCATATCCACCATGCATTGTGTGGGCACGGGGGAGAAAGATTCATTGGAGATGCTGGTGTAGATGGATACCAACCAAAAGCAAAACAGTTTTACGGTATCAAGGATGTCATTGGCATGGTTGTCCAATGTTTCATCCACACTCCTAAGAGGAGGTCACGCATGTAAGATAAAACCAAAAAAAGTGGGAAAATAAAAATTTGCATTACAAGAGATGGCCTACAAAGAGACCAAAAAAAGAAGCCAGTTTATCTGCAGCCAGGGTTACAATCTAGTGGAGGATTGTGAACATAAACAAGGAAAGTGGTGGAAAGACCCAACACCTGAAAAAGAAACAAAAACTTACCCGTGCATGACAGAGTATGGTTTCGAGGCTTTTCAGGATTGTTCAAAGAGTTGTAGCCCGACAAAGGGCTTGAAATATGAAAGTAAGACATGCCAGTGTCAGTATTGGTTATAGACAGTCCAACCAGACAGCCCCAACACAATGTAGACTGTGACCCAAAAAGTTTGGTCACGTGTTTTTGGAATCTTATTAAAATCCAGGTCGCATTGATCCAAGAGGAGGTTAGGAGGCAGTTCATTCCAGAGGACATAGACATGTTACCAAAAACTCTTCGCCAAGCAAGATTGGGGATTTCTGAAATCAAAAGAATGCTTATCAACAATATTTTCTGAACCACCCTTGATTGCATACAGACGACCCAAGAATCTACATGACAAACTAGTAAGCACAAAGTTTAAAGGGAAAAGAAACATCTTAAATGGTTCAGACTATTACATTTTTGTGGAACTTCTATTTTCTTCGCAAACCCAGCAATGGTAAGCATAATTATTGGCTGCCATATGTAGATGTAGATGGATGGACGGACGGATGGACTACCAAAATTTAAAGGCAACCAAGCCAGAGCACCCAGGAAGAGTAGCTCACCATTTGTTTGTGCCACGCTGGGTTTGTAGTAATCAGAGAACACAGGCTCCTTAGTCATTGTAATCAGGGCCTGCTTGTGAACTTGGTTGTAAAGTCTTGCTGATCATGAGCTTTCAACCGATCATTTGCTGCAATCCAGTCAAGTAGTGCTGTGTGCTCTTTCTTGTATTTCACACGGTTGTTTTCATATTTTTCAAGGGCAAGGTCGTGGCGCTTCCTTTCCTTGTCAGAATCTGAACCAGAATTGCTTCGTAGTTTCCACTGATGAAGGTAGCCTCATTGAGGACAGCAACTCCAATCATAATTGCAATGCTGGCCATATGTAAAAGGCCTATAATTGTATCAGCATTGAGAAAGCTCAAGATTAGAAAACACAGCAATGGTGCCCATGATAGCTAAATAATTATGCGTCATATGGCAAGGTGCACAACTATACATTTGCCAGCAGAATCTTTTGGTCTTCAAGGTATTGCTCGAGTGCCATGGCCCCAGCCCGGCCCCTTAATGGGGTGAAAAAATTAGCTAGTGACAGGGGTGATGATCAACTAAAGGTGTGCTTTGTTACACATCAAGAAATGACAAAACACATCTTTCTGCATAACAGATGTGAAAATATGTCAAATTTAGGACAAGCATGACACACAACTTAAGGTGTGTTTTGGGAATACACCAAGGTGTATTTAGAAAGCATGGTGTGTTTGGGTAATACGTTAGAAGGTTTGTATTTATACACATATTTGTGTGTTCTGTTGAGGACAAAAAAGGATGTGTTGCAGTAACAGGCCTTATTTAAGAGTGGCAATTTGTCATTATAATAACTATGCTAGTACACAGACCTACACAACAAATTTGGTAATTCACAGGCAGAGACGACAAAACATGCTCTCTTCCTAGTCTTCCAAACTGTCGAACGCCAATTTTGTTTAAAATTATTCAGCTAGCGATTTCATAAACAACAAACGAAACACATAGTTTACCCAGTTTCCGACAGTAACGATGATAATATTGCAGTGGAATAAGATGGAATCAGCCAGACACCATTGCTATACCCTCTGGTCATTCATCCATATTCCCCATGCACAACAAACTGTACAAGGGCCACCGACTGGGGCATTTTGACTTGATCACCTTCCCAGAAGACTGTACGGCATGAAAGGCTCTGGCCTGATTTCACTGTTTCTTACCAACAGTCCGAGTTCATCCTACAAGGATAGGGCAGGCTCCTGCCCTTTTGTCTCTTTATTGCTGCAGACTCTTGTTACTGTGATCACTATACCCACAGTTCTCTTTTTTTTATAGGGGAAGTAATAACACTGGCTGGGGGTAGTCAGGGGTTCTTGGATGATGTTGGGAAAGAAGCTAAGTTTTACCATCCAACCGGAATCTCACTGGATGTGCATTCTGGGATACTATACTTGGCTGATCATGTGAGCATGTTATTTGTAGATAAGATGAGGAGCGACTATCAAGCTTGAATTGCCTTCGTAAAAATCAGTCATCCAATGAGGTTTTGACTTCTTGTTTTTTTCCTTCGACAGTATAACCATTCACTACGGACGGTCAACACAAGAAATGGTACAATACTTTCTTTTCTCCATAGTTTTACATCTGTTTGTGTGTATTCTGTGGGCCATATCACTTAGACAATATAAGTAAT
The DNA here is from genome assembly GCA_014634185.1 of Astreopora myriophthalma. Classification (NCBI taxonomy): domain Eukaryota; kingdom Metazoa; phylum Cnidaria; class Anthozoa; order Scleractinia; family Acroporidae; genus Astreopora; species Astreopora myriophthalma. The sequence goes on from BLFK01001129.1 coordinate 1,063,476, forward strand.
CTCTTGGCTGTCTCAAAATTAAACATAAATAATTTTTTTTTGTAGCCTCTCAAATGGTCCAGATTGGTCGCGGCCACACATTCTCCCAGGGCACGTTATCTCCCTTCCCCACCTGAAATACCCTTGGTCCCTACGTCATTGCAGCCATTGTGTATCATGAGCCAATGATATTGCTCCTAAGAACCAATCCAGGAAGGACCTCAGGAAGTTGAGAAAGAAACATTCCCACGTCAGTTGTGGTTTTTGTTGATGGCAATGATATAATATTTTTGTGATGTCTTTGACCCTTTGCAGCCAAACAATGCGTATACATGTAGAAAATACCATGTTTTTGATTTCCGTCTTGTTTAACTTGAGTCAAACACTTAATGATAATGTATGAGTAGCACCAACTGGTTTGTTCTCCACTTATCACCGATGTCAAATTGACTAGAAATAGATTCAACTAGATTTTTGCTGCATATCACTACTCGTTTCATAGCAAATCCTTAAATGACACCAAACAACAAAAATTATTTTCGTCAGCATCTTTCATCAAAGAAAACAATCAGAAATCAAAAGTTTACAGTTAAGGCAAACCTCAAGCCCAGACCTTGCTATCTGGCTGAAAATTGTGCTCTTACTTTTTCTGTTAGCCGAGCTTTAGCCATTTATTGGAGCCACTCTCATGTATCTAAGTGGCCTTGTCCACACTCAAAATGAATTTTGGGTAATTCACAGCATTTTCTTTAAGTTTTTAAGTAGCTGGAGTTTTGTGAAAAGTAGACGATTGTGGGTCCCGAGGACCCATACGATAGGCGTTGGCCCATCATATCTAGGGGTCCGGGGGCATGCTCTGCCTGGGAAATTTTTGAAAACTGGAATGCTGGAAAATGCATTTCCCAGCATTTTGTGCCATGAAACTCAGACATTAGAGCAATGAATTAAGCTGCAATTATA
>BLFK01001129.1:1129192-1154462 GCA_014634185.1 Astreopora myriophthalma
TCTATCATCTAATCTTCTGAAATCCTGACCTTTAACATTGTGATCTGTTAAACGGCACAACGATTCTATGTCCTTTATTTGAAATAATTCTACAAATTGTTTTGGTGTATATATTGCAGTTAATTTTTGTTTTCAGTTAATTTTGTTTTTCAACTAGTTATTTTTTCAAACTAGAAGATTTTATTTTTAACTAGGTGAAATTTTTTTAAGTAGGTAATTTTTTTTGAAGAGGTAAATTTTTCAAAAACTGGGTAAAATTTTTCTCTCGGGTGCTATCAAAGACCAACAGATTTTGGTGATTAGGGTCAAATGCTTAGCTTAGTGATTTGGGTTACTGAGCACTCCTTTTGAATGGTTAGCTTTCTTGTAAGGTTAGGGACATTGACCGCATTTTAGCAAGTACAGTAAGGTTAAGCTTTCAATTTAGTGATTTGGATTATGCACTGTCTTATTTGAAACAGTTAGCATTCCAGGAGGTGTATGACAACTGCAGACCACATACTGCATACTGTCAACAAATATTGCTGATAAAATAGTATTTAAGTCTAAGCACCCATTTTAAAATGGTTACCTTTCATTTGCTGTGAGGGTTAGGGTTAGGGTAACTTCCCATGACAACTGCAACAAATAATACAACATGGTTTAATAAATCGTTTGTGTTGCATTGTTCATTATTTCACTCTTAAAGTAAGACAAACTTTAAAGCAAATAAACGTTTACAGTCCTACTGGTTGATTGCCAGTTTGCATGCTTTGGTGAAGGGTATATTCTTATCTTTACTTATAACTACGTTTGTTGCTTGACATTTAACCAGTCTAGCTGGTGAAATAAGGGTGAAAATGATTCCAACTTTGCAGGCAACTTTGGCATAATCATTTTCAAATGCTAGAATTTCCCCTATTAGTACATTTGGATGAAGTGGCATCTTATCTACTTTGTCAATTTTGATGCAAACATAGTCTCCAATATTTAGAGTCTTAGCCTTTGGCCTACGCTTTTTCATTCTTTCATTGTAGTTCGTTTGATGGGAACTGGCTTCACTTCTCAATTTTTTCCTGCTTTTAGCTTCACAAGTGGGTGAAGATTTTTGTTTCTTTCCTTCTCTTTCATTTGCTGTCTCTGTTTGCTGATCTCTTTCTTGTTCTTGTTCAGAAAGTTTAGTTTCACCAACTGCTTTAACTTTCATCTGGCTTTCTTTCTTAGGATCAATTCCAAACACAAGTCGGTAGGGTGTTTCTTTGACAGTCCTGTTATTTCTTTCTACCACATGTAAGCCCTGTGTTCGGGGCGTATGTGGTTCTCCATGTACTTGTTTTATTCCATGCTTTTGGCAGAATTCCTGCATTATTTTGTTTTTGAATTCCTTTCCATTGTCCGTGTGGAGGGTCTGAGGAAACCCAAAAACCCAGAGTAACGCTTCCAATTTCTATAACACTTCTTCAGCTGTTTTGTTGTGTAAAGCGTATAACCACAAGTATTTTGTGTGGTGGTCAGTTATGTGAAGGACCCATTAATGGCTTTTAATTGTTATCACATGAACATTTGAGATTTCAGAAGTCAATAAGATCAACTTCTAAATGTGATAGAAACGTTTCAGCATGTATTGGGTTTGTTATCGGTCATTTCTTGTGGTCTGTAATGCTCTTCTGCTGGGCATGGAGTGGACACCAACTGGTAAACAAAGACACGACTTGCTGCGGGATTTCAGAGTAAATACCTTTGATGTAGTTATTGGTTTTATCTCTTCCTCTCTGTGCCGTGGAGGAGTGGCATTGACAAAGAACTTCGTGCAGCTCACTCTTTGTTACTACTATCTTGTTGTCTCTTGGAATAATCTTGCCATCCATTAAAACCCAATGTTTTCGTTTTATAGTTTTAATGTCCTGCTTTGAAAGTTCAATTTCTGTTCTGTGTCGTTTTTGTTCTTGAACATCTTCTAAACTTTCTAAATAATTTTTGGCTTTTTCATAAAACGACTGGTCAATGTAAACCGTAATTTTGCTATTGGATTTGTCCTTCAATAGCCCTAATCTTTCATAGAATGTCTTCTCATCCACACATGTTTCCATTACAAAGCGAGTGAGAATTGCAGTCATCGTTCGTCCTAAGTACGCGTGCACAAGGCCGAGAGAGATTGGGTACTAAACTCAGTAAAATCGTATAAAAATTAAGGGTAATTTGCGTCGCTTGTTTGTGTGGTCGAGTGGATAAGAGAGTGGACAGCAAACCCAAGATAGGGAGTTCAAGTTCGGGTAAGTAAACAGAAAAGTTGTCTATTCTCATCCGTCTCCCTCACACCTTTTGCTGAGCATGGGCACCAACAGTCTCGATCTGTAGACTAATATAAACCCAAAATAAAACAAGGGTGGGTAGGGTGGGAAAAACCACAGAAACGAGACCGTGAGAAGGATAGGCGTAAAAGGAAACGAAAGAGAACAAACGACATGTTAAATCTACACTGCTAAGCAGCTTCGAGCGAATAGCATCATTTACTTGTTTGCTCTCCCTTTTATACTTGCGAGGTGAGACCGCTGAGAATAGCTGTCTATTCTCATCCGTCTCCCTCACACCTTTTGCTGAGCATGGGCACCAACGGTCTCGTGTTGAAAATAACCCTAAAATACTACGGGGGAAACCGCAAAAAACCCGCACAACAAATGCCCATCTTCAAAGCGAGAACCCCAAACTAAGAAAACAAAACGCATCCTAAAAAAAAAAATCCAGAGATTGGGAATGAGGAAACGCAGAAACGAAGTCTTTTAAGCGATTAAGATCCGTGTATAAAGTCGTGGAGCTGGAGGCCGCCAAATCGTTTGAAGAGAGTAAGTCGGAAGGGGATCCTTCACGAAGAACTTCAGCTAACTTCATGTAGTAAAGAGCAGTACCCTTGTTGGACCAACCAACATGGGACATCACATCAGCCAGCTGGGACCCAGACAACGAATTCTTGTGTAATATGGGCGTTGTCTGCCATTTCCTGGGCCTCAGTAAGGGATGATCTTCGATAATTTACCTAATGCGGACAGTTAACAGAAACCTTGGTAGGATCAAAATTAGGAGTCTTCTCCCAGCCATGAAAAGGCATCTTGGTAAACTAAAATAGAGGAAACGGTACGTAAGGCCCAGGGAATGGCAAAATCAGCCCCGGTAATCCGAGAGGGAACATAAGTTTCCCTTTGAGAATGCCACCCGAGGGAAGGCGAAAAAGGGAATGAGAAAAATGTAAAATAAATATATAATATATAATGATAACTGATAAACAGGTGTAACCCTTAAAAAACAAACAAAGAGACACGCAGACAAGGATAAACTAGGCACCATTCGCCTAAAGCAAAATCTTTATCGGAGAAGATGATACAACAAAATTATGTTGAAGGACGGGGAGGACGCGGCTGAGCAGGGATAGAAGAGGAAGGCTGACGAGAAGGAGCACGTTTCCAACACTGGGGAGACTTATGTCCTGGCTCACCACATCTGTAACAAATAACACGTGAAGGTGGCCGCTGATAGGGGTGAAAATACGGTTGCTGATACGGCAATCTTCCTCTACGCGTCTGCGTGCGATATGGCATAGACCGCCGGAAGGACTTATCAACCTTCGAGACTGTTTCGATAACACGGGAAAAATCTTTGTCGGCCAAAAAGGCGAGGAAATACGCCTTGAACTGCTCAGCCGGGACGTGAAGCTTCTCTCTCAAAGTCGAAGCGATAATGTCATAACTGGCTGCCTTGGGGTCACTGGAGGATTTTGCAACAGAGGCCAATTCTTCGGCATAACGAAGAGCTTCGTATTTGTCGAAGTCCTCGACTCTTCTGCCACCGTAATATGATATCCTCTGTATCAATGACTCGACGGAGGTGCCTTGTGCACTCTCGAGAGCTTTAATCCGCTGATGTAAGACCTAAGAAAAAGGAATGGGCAATGAACTTATTTGAATACCACAGAGAAAATAACGTGGTCCCAGCGGAATTGATGGAACAGGCACAGAGCGGTAGATATGTAAATGAATAAACAAGCCAAATAAATCAAGAATAAAACAAAAACATAACTTAATGTAACAACTCTGACTAGGATTGCAAGCCAAGAAAAATAATTACAACCGAGAGGCAGGTGTGAAAAAGCAGGACTACAAGCGCGCGAACGATAAAGCAGGGCCGGCAAAAATTTAAATCAGAACAAAGAGATAGAAAACGTGCAACTTGTGACATTAAAAAAGTTAAATAGCACGAAGAAAGAAAACCGCCCGCATAGCCCAAATAAAGGGCATGGTGAAAAACATGACGGATAAGTTGAAAATAAACAAAATCACACAGGGAAAAATGAAAGACGTAGCAAACAAAATGCAAAATTAGAAAATAGGTAAATGATCCGAAGCAAGGCGAATAACATAAAAACAAGAATTAAATGACAAAATTGAAAACGGTAAACAGAATCAAAACAAAAGTGGCCCGCAAGGCCAAAACGCTAAAATAAAATGGCCTACAAAGCCGATACGAAAGAGGGGAAAACGCTACAAGCACGACGAATAACAAACAAATCATAGCCCGCATAGCCGATGAACATATGAAACATATGAAATTAGAATTGCCCGCAAAGCCCAGGAAAAGGAGGGCAGACGTTAGAAGCAGGGCAAATAACAAACCAAGGCAAATTATAGCCCGCAAAGCCTACAAGAAGGGCAAATCGTTAACAGCAGGGCAAATAACATACATAAATAAAACTGCCCGCAAAGCCCCCACGAGAAAGAGGGCAAACGTTAAGAAGCAGGGCAAATAACAAATCGAAGCAAATTATAGCCCGTAAAGCCCACCAAAAAGGGCAAATCGTTAACAGCAGGGCAAGCCACTTATAAATAGAATTACAGAACGCATGGTCCGCAAAACCCACATGAAAAGTGGTAACAGTAAAACAGGGCGCACAAAAACAAAACAGAAGCGTACAACCGAAACAAAATACTCGAGAACGAGAACGGAACACGAGGCAAAGACAAGGATAATAAAGTTTCACAAAACTCCAAAGAAACTTCATTAGCTTGAGCCGGTGCCTGGGCTTGTAGTGCTGGCGCTTGGGCTTCACCTGGAGCTGGGTTTTGTAAAACAGCCTGGGCTTCTTGAACAGCATCGACCGGAACCTGAGGATCAGGCATGGTGAAACTATCTGCACGCAGCTTCGAGAGAATAGCATCATTTACTTGTTTGCTCTCCCTTTTATACTTGCGAGGTGAGACCGCTGAGAATAGTGTTGAAAAGTATGAAATGTCTGCGTAAAGTGGTGTGGAGGGGGAGGGTAAAAGGAATATTCAAGGGGGGAGCTACCCAGAGGGTAAGGGGGAGATAGATCTGTGAAGGAAGGGTGGGGTAGAGGCAAAGATGAAGATCAGGGAAAGTAGTACGGAGGAAAAAAAATGTCTTGTTCTTTTTTAGACCCCCTAAAAAACTAAGCCCCTGTTTTTTAACTACACCCCAAACAAAGGAAAATCCCTTTTTTAGACAGTTGATTAAACCTAGTTTTAAAAAAAATTAACTGAAACGAAAAATTAACTGCAACATATATGTACTGCATAAATTATGCAAAATTATAATACATTATTTTGTGCACAAAAACGCAAGAAATCTCTCTCACGAATGATAAAAAAATGTTATTTCGAGAGCCTAAATTGAATGTGTCTAGTTTTCCCTTACTTTTATTAAGCGAAATGTTAAGTTTGCAAGGCCGTTTGTTTGATTTCGACGACAGAATAAGGCTTAATTGCATTGATAAAAGAATTGACACATGCCAAAATGTTCACCAACAAAAATTGTGAGATCCTCTCACAGGTCGTTTAAATGCAGCCATCGTCCAAGGTCAGCAGCATGATTGGCAGGTCAGCAGCATGACCTGGAAGTTAGCTGGGATCAAAAGGTCAGACATTTTCTTGTTCAGTTACAAAGAGTCAAACCAACCGTGAACGATGTTCAACATCGTGACGAACCTGCTCGTGTCATCTGAGCAGGGTTTGGAATGTTGTACCACCATGGCATGAACCACCGTGGGATGAACCACTGTGGTATGAACCACCGTGGGATGAACAACCGTGGCGTGAACCACCGTGGCATGAACCACCGTGGCGTGAACCACCGTGGGATGAACCACCATGGCGTGAACCACCGTGGGATGAACCACCATGGCGTGAACCACCGTGGCGTGAACCACTGTAGCATTAACCACCGTCACGTGAATCACCGTGGGATGAACCACCATGGGATGAACCACCGTTGTATAAACCAGCGTGACAGAAACCACAATGAGATGAACCAGCATGGCACCGTGGGATTAAATACCGTGACATGAATTACAGTGAGCGTGACATGAACTAGCGTGGGATTAAATACCGTGACATGAACCACCGTGGTATCCCCTACCGTGACGTGAACTGCTTTTTAATGAACCACCGTGACATGAACCATGGGACGCAAACTACTCACTCTGATTTCAGAGATCACCTGATGTAAAGTTAGATTCGTTCTCGATTACTTTGCTTTTCAAGGATAAAAACCTCTCAGTTTAGCTCAATGAGCATGAAACTGCATGAGCAGAATGCATACAGAATTAAGAATTACATACAACCTATACGCTAATCTTGAGTCTAAAATATAGTCCTTGCTTTTCAAGGATAAAGGAAATAGTAGGGAAGCAATTGTCATTCAGAAGAACCCGTTGTCTTGATACTCTACGACGGCCGCTAAACTCTAATCTGAGCCCTCGTTTTAGTTTCGGCCTTCCAAATCACAAAACAGTCTGAATATACCACTGTTGTCTGATTTACCCAATAAAATTGTCATCGTATCTTCTCGCATCACAAGCAGCAGAGGGGTTGAACACCAGCTGCTATGCTATGAAACGTATGTCATCTGCTCACGCTAATTCTCTCTTTAAACTGACAAGTTGAACTTATGTCGTATGTTGCAAATTAAGTCTCTAAGAAAATAAATCAAGGGAAATTTATAAAATTGCTCTTAGTTGCATGAACCATTTTATATTAGTAATAAAAAAGAATGGTGTAGCATTGCGCTGTTTTCGTTTGAGCGATACAGTCATTGCACGGCTAACTAAACGACCCGTGCGCAGTTACATCAGAGTTTTTATTTTTTAGTAGTTGCAAAAGTGACTGTTTACCGTGTGGTGAAGCATGCACCAAAGCACATGCATGGCAAGTTACGTTTGTCGCTCAATTCAAATTGAAAACTGCCCCGATTAAAAGAAAAGGACTCAATAACAGATTCTATCATTCTTCTTCCTCCTCATCGAAGCGACACAAGATTTCGCCAGGGACAAAGGCTAAACAATTAGCTGCCATTTTTGTCGACTGCCCTGTGCCCTCTCTTCTGTTCCACCTCAGATGCGTTGGAAAGCATCTGATAAGATCTTCCTCTAAAGCATTTGCAAGAACTTCCGAAGCAGTCAACCGTGCATTTATATTCTAGCCCAAGTGGAATCAGTGCCTCCTTTCTCAAGTATTGATGACAATTTGGAGGGTTTCAAACGTTTGTGCCCCTTCCATTGAAAAATAATCAAGCCCCTGCATTAATTTCTGCTTGGAAGCAGAACAAACGTCAATTATCCTGTACAAAGTTCGTGACTTGCAGGTTCAAAGCTTGTTTCTTGGCAAAACGAGATGTATAGTCTTATTATCTGAGAGGAAACCATTGTCCTGATTACGTTTGGAATAGTGATATTTTTCTCCCGAATCAAGCTTCAGTTCCTTAGTGCCATAAGCAACGTCCTGAAGGAAATTTGGTCTGGCGATAAAGTTTACAAAGTGGCTTGTCTTTACAGGATCAAGGCGTTTTCGTTTTATCGGTATCGGTACCTCTTGATGCCCTGGTCATTCTTTAGCAGCATGACGCTGAGCACGATCAACTTGCCATTTAATAAGACCTGGAATCATCTCCTGGAGTTCCTGTTTCGAAAAATGTCTGGAAAACATAGATAGAATTTGTAGTTGAGTATGATGACTTTCAGATTGGTTGTAAGCTTCAAGCAAAATTGGAATTTTGTTGCTAAAAGCATTTTCCTTAACATCATCGCGGGTTTTCTCTTGAATGTCATAGCCTGAAGAACGCAGCAGAGCTTCAAATACTTCATCTTCTTGATCTGGAGCAATCGTTGAGAGAACCGCAGAGAAAACCTGGCATACTTTTCGCAAATAATAACATTTTTGTGAGCTTGATGTACTTTCCCAGTTCGAACAAAGAGACGATGCCATTGGACTGACTCTTCCCCCTGTGATACGTGAAATGGCTTCATTCAAAACTATGCAACTTTACTGATGACTTTGTTCTTCATCGATCCAAAAACTGACTTCCTGATCTTCGTCTTCAATACTACAAACGGTTCTATCCAAGGTGATTTCAACCTCTTCGTCTCGTGAAGTTGGATCTGATGAAACGTCAGAAAAGCAAATGCAGCGTTTAAATTTGTTTCTTCAGCCTCTTCCACAGGACTTACTTTGTTTCCAGTATCATTACTTTCATCATTTCCTTGTTCCTAAAAGTTGTGTTAATTATACTGTAACTTACTAACTTATACCAAACTTGCAACTGATGCGTGGATTTAACAAATTATCTGTACTAGTCATCAAATCTCTCTCAAAAGTTTGAACGCCACCTTTAGCGACTCTCCAATGACAATCGTTATTCATCTCTGACCCGTCTATGTAAAAAATACTCATGAATGGTCATACACATCTTTGCGATAATTAAACTGTCTAAAATTAACATAATAAAACTCAAGACTCATTTTATTTGAAAAATAAATATTTCTGTCACATGTCCCGTTATGGTCAATCTGGGAATGTAATGCAACGTGAACAACGGAATTATCTCTTTCTGTTGTTGCACTGCTGTTCCTCATATGACCGTGACGGTGATGATGAGTCAAATTGATTTCACGAATACAATGGAACCTCGATATAACTGACGATGGTTAAGGGAATGCTCGCTATTCTAAACCACATTTCGGGGGTTATTTTCCATGGATGTTACTCTTTACTAGGGTGAAGAATATCGTTTGTTATACCGAGGATGTAGTAATAAATGCTTTCGTCATATCCAATTTCCACTACACTTTTAGGTCACGTGACACTGATGTGCCATAATTACCTGCAGGGGACTCCCATTTGAAAGGGGCAGGGATGCTCTTCGGAAATTTTGATTTAAACCCCTAAAGGAGACCAATCTGGGCGTGGCCCAACCCTTGTTTGACCCCTAAAAGCGATCATTTTAAACTTTGATTACATGAATCGAGTAAACAAAACGAATTGAAAATATATAATTAAGAGAGACCTTTACGGCTAAATATAATGGCGTTTTGCCCAGAACACCCTAAGCAAGACCAAAATCTGAACTTTACACCCTTAAGCGAGAGGACGAGCATCCCCGCCCCTTTCATATGAGAGTCCCCCCCCCCCAAGTATAATTATTCTATGAATTTTTAATAATACCCTTTCTGGCCAAGGGAAATATTTGTGAAGAAGGTCAACTAACATGCTGCGGTTTACAATTTAATAAAACATCTTATTTTACAATGCTTTGATTATCGTTACGAGATCATTATAAACGTACTCAACCGCCCTAGTGACGTAAGCTTTGGAAATAAAATTCCCCGAAAGACTATGAGAATTAAATTGCGTTGCTTTCAAAAGACAACAGTTTCATATTCGGGAGATTATTCAAAATTAGTTTGCATATTGTGCAATTACGATCACCAATGAAGGAGAGAGAACAGCCTCATTGGGAGAGCTGCTGGAAAAAATTGGATTTCATCCAGCTCATTACACCAGTGTAAACATTTGAATATTGAGTTATCAAAATCTAATTACAAAGCATAGGCTTTGTCACGAAAAAATATCCTGAGTGTTATAAAAAGTTTAAAACATCATATCAAACCTCCAGCTCGTCATTGCTGTCGCATAATAGACTTTCGTTGAAAATCCAAGATGACCGCCAAGATGGCCGCCACGAAGGGCACCAAAACGAGGCTTAGGTAACCTATTATGGGATGGGAATATTGAAATTCCTATTCAGTGCATCTTGAGGATTACGAAAATGTAAGTTAAAATAATACATCATAGGGGTGCATGGGAACCCTACCTTCCGACTAGACTATTATTCGATCATGCTGACTCACGCAAAGTGTTTCATGACGTCATTGAACCATACCCTGAAAAAAGATCTATAAAAACGAAGGCTCGCTACTTCAATGCCAAACCATTGCAGACTTCTACAAGAGACTTACTAAGAAGACGAGTATGGCAACCAAAACGATGAAAGAAGGGGTCGTAGTCTATGATGTACAAGCCATGATGGATTTGGTGTACCCGATCCAAATGGATGGTCGCAAGTATGTCTTCTGGGGAGACTACTGTAAAGAGTTGGTATTTTCCTTCTCTGGCGAGGAAAAGGATTGCCGATACGGGGAAGTTACGATCGGTTGGTGGCAGCACGAGAATGGTGGTCACTTGACGATGAACCTGGTTCTTACACGAGAGGCGCTACAGGAGGATTAAGTGCAGGAAGAGGTGACACACTTGATCTACCGACCGCTGGCGCTTATGGCTCGTTCCCATCCAGATGACCCTGAAGAGATAACAACATTTGAGGTGCCCGAGTGTTACAAGGAAGTTTGTGATTCGCTTCTCGAAGACATAGGCGGCTTGAAAGATGTGTGGAAAACTGTACTTGGAATGATGAAAAAACGCCCCAAAGTGGCTACATTTGACGGGAGTCAAATGGTGGTGTGCGTGCCTTGGAATGGCGGAATGAAGGACGAGACCCAAGAGATCGAGGTGATTGAGATGATCGAAGAGAAGGCGGACACCGACAAACGGGGTTCTTGCAATAGAAAGTTCACCCGAGAGGAAAAGGAAGCATGACGAATCACCTCCTGTGTTCACGGCACCCAAGGAAAAAGGAAAAAAAGACTGATGGTGACTGATGGTGACTGATCGTATCCAGTATACAGTAACCATACGAAAAGAACAAAAAGAACGAAAAAAGAACTTTGCATGCTCGCGTTGCATACCTGTCTTGTAAAACAGATTTTAATAAATAGAAGAGTTATTTGTTAAAAGAAAATAAAATGGTTTGTTTCATTTGGCATTGTTGTTGTTGTATGGCATATGGCGTATGGGCATCATGGACCCCCCCTCTTTCCTTTTGAGTCTGAAGGGAAAATGCTCCACCTATCCTTTCGATTTTATCTTTGACTCCCAGTCAGGCCGCCTACATGACAAAAAACAAATCGATGGGGTGTTTGTCATTGTGCTGTCGCGGGACCAGTCGCTCTTACTGACCATGGAATGGGTAGTGGGTCACTTAACGTATACTGCATAGGTTCCAAACCTATGTCAATCTGTGCGTCTGAGAATGGACGGATATATAACAGAATGTAAGACATGTGATCAAGAAAGTAAAGAACATTGCAAGGATTAGAGTAACAGGCGAAAAATGTCACAGTCACTTTTCGTACCGAAAAATGTCCCGAGCACTTGACGTCGAATGAGACAAACGATGGCAGATAAACTGGACTCAAGAAAGTAGAGAGCATTGCAAGGATTAGATATCACATAGTCACTTTTCGAATTTTGTTGTTTTTTTTTTCTTTAAACGTTCTAATGTACCAAGAAATGTTCCGACTAGCACTTGATGTCGAACTAGACAAACGATGGCAAATAAACTCCACACGAGAAAGTAGGGAGCATTGCAATCACCTTTCGGATTTTATGTTTCTTTCTTTAAATGTTCTAATGTACCAAGAAATGTCCCGACTGGCATTTGACGTCGAACAAGACAAACGATGGCAAATAAACTCGACGCAAGAAAGTAGAGAGCATTACATGGATTACAGTAAAGGAAAAACAAATTTCATATAGTCACTTTTCGGATTTTATTATGTTTTTCTCTTTTAATGCTATTTGTAACAAGCAATGTTCCGACTAGCATTTGACGTCTACCACGACAAACGATGGCCAATGAAACTCAACGAGAAAAGGGTAACGGTAGTAGTGATACATGGGTCATGTGGTTCTATACAAATTTAAAAAAGAAACGGTTCTTGTTCAAAATTGTTCATTCATTCGTCAAATCGATTTGAAATCGAGTCCTTTTTTAGTCGTCTTCTCCTGTTGTTAAATCAACAATGACGGGTCTCGGTGGCACTTCTTTATCCGAGCTGCTTATTCCATAAATCGTTTCCAATTCTTTTATGTATTCCTTGCACTTGACCACCAATCTTTTTCGATCTTTCACTAGACTTGTGGTTAGTCTGGCAATGTCAACCACTCCTTCTTGTCCGTCTACCGTTGGGGGTGGTTCTTCGTCTGAGCTGTATGCGCCATGTCCATTTATATCCTTCCTTAATCCTTTCAGTAGCTCATTATAGTGTTTGCAAAAGTTTGCCAGCCTTTTTTGGTCTTTCGTGAGCTGTGTGATTTGCCCGTTCAGTTCAGCCCTCCTCTCGTGAATATCTCGTCTTCTGTATGTCCTTACTTTAGGCATTTTTCCTTCTTCTTCTTCTTCTTCTTCTTGTATGCTTGTTACTTAACCTTGAGCGTGTGTCGAACAAGTTGCAATCTCTGAATTTATATATTCTTTTGGACGGTAAGGATGACTCTGATTACGTAGCAAACGATTGACGTAACCGTTGCATAGCAATGACATCATATCTCTCTCGAGTCCCAGTCAGATGATGTCATGGCATTACGAATGGGATGTGACGTGATGAGAATAGAGTGTGATGTGTCTCGTGAGGTCGACCAAATAGTCACAAAACCACACCCTGAAAAAAGGTCTGTAAAAACGAATGCTCACTGCTTCAATGCCAAACCGTTGCAGACTTCGACAAGAAACTCACCAAGAAGACGAGTAGAGAAAAACTGAAAATGGAGCGACAGGCAACTGAAGTGGAGAGACAGGCAATTGAAGTGAAAAAACAAGGGACCATAGTCTTCGACATCAGAGAACTTGGAAAATCAAAGCACCCGATTCGAATCAATGGTCGCAAGTACATGTTCTTGGGAGACGACGAGGGCTTTCTGTCCCCCCCTGGCAAGGAAGACAGTTACCGATTCATGGACGTTTCGATCGGTTGGTGGCAGCTCGAAAATGATGGTCCCTTGATGATGGACCTGGTTGTCATGCGACAAGTGCTGCCCAAGGGTCAACCACAAGAAGAGGTATTGCGTTTCTTCTACCGAAGCTCATGTCTTTGACCTATTCTCATCCAGATGACCATCGGGAGTTTGTAAAAGTTGAGCCAAACCTTACAGGGAAATTTGCGACAAGCTGTATAAGGACGTGGATTTGGACTTTACGTGGAAATTAGTGTGATCGTATGAACGAAGACGAAGACGAGTGAGTTCACGTTTACATTTGATATGAGTAAAGTAGAGGCACGTGGGCCTCAGAATGGCGGAACGAATGACGAGACCCCAAAGACCCTAAAAGAAAGTTCACCCACGAGAAAAGGGAAGATTGATCAATTGCCTCCTGCCTTCCCAGTCCCCGAGAACAAATGGAAAAAGGCGTGATGGCTTATTACATCCTGTACGACCATCATAGAAAAAAAGAAGAGAGAACTTTTGCATGCTGGTATCACAAATGTGTCTTGTAAGTCAAGTTTTAATAAATAAAAAAATTTTGTTACAAAAAAATAGACTTGTATCATTTTTGTCGTTGTTGATGTTGTCTCGCAGTAGTGGCAGTCATGGCTAGATCACCCCAACAAACGCTCATCCTGACCGGTGCCTCTGAAGGGACTGATGCCCAAGCCATGTGTGCGGCCATGTATTGGGGATTCAATCTGCACTGCTACATTCCCATGCATCATTGAATGGGGCCATTCATTTGTGCGTTACAAGATTGAATGGAGACTTCTGACTGTGAGTTTAACATTTCAAGGATAGGCAATCCTGTCATTGTTGCCAGATCTGAACAGGCGGATCATTCCCATGATGTCTGGCTCACGGACAAGCTTTTCCTGGTAGAATCTTTCACGGTCGGTGATCCCGAGGATCGAGAGGCCATCAACTCTTTTTGACGTGTCTATCGCTATTACGATGCCGAGTTGGCCCAAACCACTCAGTCTATCCAGCGCCATTACCACATCGTCAAAGATGCTGATGCCGTGTACGCATTCGGGCACACGTACCGCAAAGCTGTTGGCACGTGTCTGCGTATCTATGGGGAAGCCAGCTGGAGGGGGCGCTAGCCAAAGCCATGAACAAAACGGTGTACTTATACGATCTCGACGTGCGTGCATGGTTTATTTACGACCGTCGATATTTTGACATGTTGACAGACATCGTACAACACTTTCCATGTGTAAAAAGGAGCTCCAATTGGAGAAACATTTGTAATTACATGGCCCAAGTCAAGCATTGGCACCAGGATCGCGAGTCTCTCGAACAGTCGTGACTTCATTTGTACATAGGACGTAGGGACGGGTGGTCACTCGGACCCCTTACACGTTCCCATTTGTAAATAATTTTGTTGGTTTGTTTCTTTTCTGTCACATTAAACGGGTTGTAACATTGATTTCTGTATGCTCATTTTTCTTTTTTCGTTCGTGGCGCACTGTGCTCTGTTTGGTGTGCACTTGTGATAGCATCACTTTAGGTCTTTGGGTCTCTGGATCCCAGGGTGAGGCATCCTAGGTAAAAAAAAAGAACTGTATAGGAGATGGTGGGTGGTCACATCAATAACGATGCTTCCTGTGCTAGCCACTTGATTGAGTCGTCGATACAGATGATTCCATTTTCTTTCGTCCTGTTTGGTTCCCGTGCAACATTTATACCAGTGGTAGTATGGCAGTGGCTTGTGCAATTGTTGGTCTCTGTACAAGAGGCAGTTTGCAATCACACTGATAACAACACTTTCTGTGCCAGTTACTGGAGCCATCGCTATCAGAGGGTCACCCGCTAGGTCTCGGTTATCTCGTTGAGATTTAACCAACTACTCGCATTCTTTATTTGTTATGTTTTTAGTAGACTTGTAACATGGTTTTCCAAGAAAAACAACAAAACAATACTTGGTTTGTTGATAGTTTAAGAAGATGCGATCCGATCAAAGTATGATACAAACAAATTTAAATGTTCCGTGTATTCATTCGGAGCAAGGTTGGCGGGAAATTCTCCATGACTGTCCGATACTTTGCACGCATCTCATCTGTCAGGAAGGAGCAAAGCCACGTACACATTTCAGCCGCATGGTCCTTAGCCAACTTGTTGATCTGCACAAGTACTCTCCTATTCACTGGTGGAGAAATAGCCCATTTAAAACTTCGTGATTTGGGAGCTTTTGTGGCTTGAGATGCCAATTCGGAATGCGTGAGCGACCCACCAAAATGTTAGAGATGGTGTTATCAGCAGACTCTAACAAATTCTTGACGGTCACTATCTTGAGCACATCCACGGCATTGGATTGGCTAGAGAGGATAACAACTCGTCATTACAACTACACTTACTTAACTCATACATGCCCCGCTCTTTAGTGCTCGACACAGGTATCGATCGATTCATAGCTGATACAGCTGGAATCATCGGGATCATTTTCATTGGGCACGCTAAGACGATGGGCCGCTCGGGTACACAGCCGATTAGCTGGCTCACCATTATTGTTTCTTTATTATCCTCAGTATACTTTAGTGCGACCCAGGGAACACATTCGGTCAAGCCAAACACTTCTCTTGCTACTGTGGTCAGGCAGAGAGCTTGCAAGGGAGTTTGGTTCTCTCTCTATACACCTTTGAGGACTTGTCTGTCATTAGAACTGATCATCACGGTCTTCTTCCATTCCACTTCTCGACTGCATCTCTCGTACGGTTTCTGTCTCTTGTCCTCCTTTTACATTTCTGAGGGTTCTCCTTTGGCATGTTGTTCTTGTTTTGTTCTGTACTACTTGTTACCTGTGCAGGAATTGTGTATTGAATAGGTTGTAAGGCGAAAATTTATATTGTTAAAGACATGGGATAATGACGTCACTGATTTTGCGTGTGATAACCACTTACGTCAAAACGAACATTGTGTCTTACATGTTGGCCTCGAGAATGATGCATGGCCAGTGACGTGTCAAGTGTGACGAACGCCTAGTGAATGGGAATAGATAATCTGTGTGACACATCGATGATGCCATACCACACCCTTGACGTCATATATCACGTGTATAGTACCACAATAGCTCATGTTAAGAAATAGCTATATAAGGGCGAGTGATTCACAGTGGAACCACAACGGTCAAATACACTAGAACAGAGCAGAGCAGAGAATAGAAGAGAAAAGCAAAGAAGACACGACGAAAGAAAAAAAAGACATGGCTCCCAAACGAAGACTGGCCACCGACAAAGACAAGAAAGTCTTGGCTTTGGTATCGAAGGCCCTGACTGGTAGAAAGAGAAAAAATTGCCGTTGGAGCAAAGAAAGGCAAAGTGTGATGTTTTCATTGGCTAAGGTGTGGAGAAACGTTGCTGGGAGGACAACTATAATGATGAATTTGACGAGTGTATGTCTACCGTGATGCACACCGGAATGTCGGAAGAGGGTGATAACGGAAATACGATGGATTTCAACAAACCATTACTCAACTTTTGTGCATATGATAGGGATCCTCACCCTCACTGTCCATGGGACATCATCAAAAGAGACTTGCTGCATCTGCACCTCATTGACATTGATGATGCCTTGCCTTTCCTCTTGTTCAACGAGAAGGTTCCAAAGTGGTTAAAGACAGCGGGTACAACTATTTTTAATTGCTTTCGTAGAGAGGATGCGTTGATGGAAGAAATTAATGAAACGGCTGAAAGGGAAGTGGAGGGCCGGCGCGAGTACGATGATCATGTCGAGTTGCACTGCGAAATCTTGGCCACGTTGAATGAGCAAATGAGCCAAGTCAATACTTACTTGTTTATATGGGAGGCACTGGCATCGATCCCAGATCAGTGGTCCAGATTTTAGTCACATAGCGCAGTTCTTTGCTAGTAGAGGCTTGGACCACGGCAAGTTTGAAGAATGGTGCCAAGTCTTCGATGTAGAAATTCGCAGCTTGCGTTTCCTTGAAGGGTCGCTAGACAGTAGCAACCTATTTCGAGACGTCACAAGGCTACAAATGGAACATGTTAACGATCTCAATCTAGACGATTTGTGTGGGGTACCAAAGTGTCTGGAATTTTTGCAGTGGATGGCCAACGTGGAGAGAGCGATTAATGGCATGCCGTTCGTGAGGCAACGAAGACTGAAGGATGCTTTTGAAAAAATCATGGGAGATGATTGGAAGGACAAGACATGTGACTTGAAGAACTATTACTTGGACTTTGTTAAGCCCCGTTGTTTGTTTTGATTGTTTCTATAGTTGCGAGCGATAGCATGTCCACAGCCCATAGACGACAATGTGCTACCATGTGTACAACAATAAGGATGTTTTCTTTTTTCTTTTGTAACAAGAAAACGTAGAGTTTGACGACAATAAAAATTGTTTAACATAATAAACCAGAAAAGTTGTCTGATTTGATGAAACATCATGCCGTTAAATGGTTGGGGAGAGGACGGGAAGGGCACAGGGAATGCAAAGGTCTTGGGCATTATTTTTAGCATCATTTTAACATCGTGTCCGTTTTAGTCACCCGAAAAATTGTAGTGATGGAAACGAGCTCTTTGTCTAAAGCTTCGGCGGCGTTTAAGGTCTTATGACATCTGTTTGAAATGTGCGAGACCCGTTACAAATGACAGGTCCCTAAAGACTATCTCCTACCTTGGCTCTGTCTCTTTGTTGATATAGCAATAAAGAGCATGTTTAGAGACCAAGTAAAGGAGCAAAGTCTGAAAAGAGTTTTTGAGCGAGTCATGCGAGAGGATTGAAAAGGGGGGATTTGGGCACGTGTGAAAATGTCCTGCTACAAAGGAAAGAAAAAGATGACTCTGGTAGGATTCGAACCTATGGCCTTTAAGTTATGAGCCCAACGCACTGACCACTGACACTGATAGATTTTTAACATCTTATCCTACCTGTAAAGGGCGTGGCATGTTCAAAGGTCGACTGATTTATCTTTTAATGGAGACCTGAGTAATTTAATGAACCGAATTTTACTTTGTACACTAAACCAACAATGGACAAAACAATGATATTCTTTGTATTCTTTTGTATAAATAGTCGCATATTCAAATGAGACGTGTGACATTATACTATCAAGAAAGTAACAATATGTAAAATGACGTGCCTTAGCAGATTTTTTTTCTTCCCTTCCCCCTCTCTCTCTCTCTCTCTCTCTCTCTCTCTCTCTTTACTGAGATGCTGACTTCCTTGGATAAAGACTGTTGAATGGATTTGGGGTCTGAAAAAAAATAACAATAATGGATGTGCTTTTCAGAGAAACACAGAAAGGTCACGAGTACGATGGCAGGAACATTTTCTTTTTTCCAAATCGAAACCTGTCTTCATTGTGGTGTTCTATTCACGTGTACTTAAGAAACACTTTACACCACACATTTTGATCAAATTTTCCAAGCACAAAAAATAGAGGAATCGCTTTGTGCTCATCATTTGACGGAAACATGCAGGTTATGTGCTACGTTGCATCGCATCGGTGGTGGTGGTGAAATATGATACACGGGTACGTGTAGCCAAATAATAGAAAAAGAATACACGATATGTGAATATATGAAATATTTCATATATACTTCACATCAATACACGATATCTTATGTGTTGGTTGCATTTATTTTCAACTACGAATATAAAATTATTGACAATGTCTTATCGCGTGTTGGTCACATTTATTTGAAATAATGTTCAATTCCCTCATGCACAGACGGATTGAGCCAACGTCCAGCGAAAAAATGCATTGCACTCTACCATGGCACAGTGGATACCGGATTTCTTTCTTTCTTTCATGATGTCCGCAATCCCTTACATTTTGAAACCCGCATCTCACAAATGTCTTGTATTTTGGACATTCGTGTTTGTCCAAATCCAGGTACGGAATATTCATTTTCGTCAACAAGTCTCTTTCGATGTGCCCGCTTTTGAATGCCACCATATACCATTCTTTCGTTTTCGTTGCATCATACAGGTCGAGCACATCTTTTTCGAGTTCTCCTAACTCTTTTGGTCGTTCCTCTGGTTTTCAATTAAAACCCAGTAACGTTCAAGGTCACGTACAAGGCTGCCCGTCGGTCCTTGGGTGTCAGATAATTCAAGGTACACGGCATCTTGTATTTTTTGCAACCTGTTTGGTTTGCCAGGTTGCCCAACCAAGTTCGAGCTTGAGTACAGTATGGGATGACGTCTGTTGTGGCACACTCCAAGTGAACCTGTTGTCTACAGCAACTAGTAAATGGTAGATCCCACTGTTCTTGGGAACAAATCGAGCATCTATTGTGGTCCATTCTTTTAGACAATATCTTATCGCATGTTCATCACATTTATTTCAAATACTATTCAATTCCCTCATACACAGACGGATTGAGTCAACGTCCATCGAAAAAACGCATTGCACTGTATCATGGCACAGTGGATACCGGATTTCTTGCTTTCATGATGTCCGCAATCCGGTATGGTTTTAAACCCACGCCTCACGAATGCCTTGTACTTCGGACATCCGTGTTTGTCCAAATCCAGGTGCGGGATATCTATTTTTGTTAACAAGTCTCTTTCTATGTGCCCGCCTTTAAATGCCACCATATACCGTTCTTTCGTCTTCGTTGCGTCATACAGGTCCAGCACATCTTTTTCGAGTTCTCGTAACTCCTTTGGTCATTCCTCTGGTTTTCTATCAAAACGTAACCCAGTAATGTTCCTGGTCCCTAGTCCCTGGTCCTTGGTCCGTGGGTGTTAGATGATCCAAGGTACACGGCATCTCGTACTTGTTGCAACCTGACTGTCCTTGCCAGGTTGCCCAACCTAGTTCACGGCAATGAAATCTTTTTTCGATAAAAAGAAACCTTCCATGTCTATGATTGTACAGATCCTCTGCATTTCAGAGTGTGAAAGAGTAGTGGCACACTCTACGTGGACGCGTCATTTGCAGCATGATGAAATCCCCATTCCTCCTCCAAACAAACAAAACATCTGTCTTGGGATACACCTCCTTGAGTATAATATGATGAGATCACGACTGTTGTGGCACACTCCAAGTGAACGGGTTGTCTACAGCAACTAGTGATCGAAAGACTCCACTTTTCTCGGAAACAAATCGAGCACCTATCGTGATCCATTTTCTCAGCGCTTGTAACTGTGGTCAATGTTGCGATTGATGATCTGGAATGAAAAGTGCCTCCTTTTATAGTACCCAAAGCACGCCGATCTTTGGACGGATGACGAAAGGTTACGAAGGCACAACAGTGGAAGTTTTGAAAGTGAAGAATGATCATCGCAGTTAATTTTCCAATTTAAGCAATTGGAAGGAGAAGCCTGAAAAAATCAGGGCTTCAACGGGATTCGAACCCGTGACCTCCGCGATACCGGTGCAATGCTCTACCAATTGAGCTATGAAGCCACACATTGGGAGCGAGGTCAATTTAGTGAGTTCATATCACCCGTGAGGAGTGAAATGATGTGAAGTACATATGAAAGAATTCATATATGAACTGCGCTTGTAGATGAAAAGTTTTGTTGAATTGACTACGTGTATTTTTGAATTGTGTAGTTTTGTTGAATTGACTACGTGTATTTTTACACGCGTCATGCCCTCAATTGATATGTGATGTGAGTTGTCTGTGAGGTGAACAGATGATATCACTGGGATGTGAATCCACGCGTATTTTGCATGCATCATAGCAGCCCACACTTAAGGGCCTTGACGGGTGCATCTTATGACGTGAACAGATGATATTGCTGGGGTGTGAATCCAGGCGTATTTTGCATGCGTCATAGCAGCCCACGCTTAATGGCCTTGATGGGTGCATCATGTGCCTTCTGACAGATGATGTAAAAAAGCGTAGGACTTTGGAAAGAGTCGTGATGACTTAGCTAAGAAATTGTATAAATTGGGTAACTCGCAATTCGATTTCATCAGTCAGTTGCTCCAATAGATAGAACATATGGTTAAATAGTAAATGGACAATGCCATGCAAGGAGAGCAATGTGTCCTTTCCTGAAAACTGAAAACAGAAAGCTTAACTGACAAGCTGCAAAGTGTCCGCTTTGTATCTAATACTTAACATAGTCCTTAAATCCCTGCGGTTCCCTAATTGTCCGACCAGACCGCGTGGTAGTAGCCATAAACATTCCGGTTGGCGGTGTTACAGGATTCTCGTAGGCCACTCTTACAGAGGATGGCTCAACTTCGGTGTCTGTCAGGTCCTCATCATTCAAGACTTCCGGTGTAGGGCTGATTTCCGGTATCTGAGACTCTTCAGTTCTTAATAAATGTTGACGGTTTCTTCGGTACTCTCCATGCTCTGTTTCAACCTTATAAGATCTGGGTGAGGGAAGAACCTGTGTAACTCCAGCAGGTTTCCACTTGTTGCCTTCTCTAACTCTTACAACCTCACCATCCCTCAAAGGGGCCAGTTCCTTTGCTTTTCTGTCATGCTGCAGCTTCTGCTTTCTCTGGCTTTCTTTTAACTTAGGGAGGACATCTTCAGGGTCATAGAGTTGAGGTTTCAACAAATCTTCAGTCGCTGGAATTGAGGTTCGCAAACGTCTGTCCATTAGCATTTGTGAGGGTGACAGATTAACTTCCTCCAGGGGTGTATTTCGGTAAGAAAGGAGAGCTTTGTATGGGTCACCAGCTTTCTCCAGCATTGCTTTAACGGTCTTGACGGTTCTCTCTTACTGGCCATTGAATTGTGGGTAGCCAGGACTTGAAGTGATGTGTTCGAAACCCCAGTCTTCTGAAAACTCCAAAAAATCTGACTCCATATCTCTCGAACTGGGATTTAAGAGCTGTAATTACTCCGGTGCTTGTCATTGATGGGAGTAAAGTCATTTCTGGCCACTTGGAGTAATAATCGACAGTAACAAGGTAGTTCCGACCGTTCTTGTGCAGAATATCTGTGCCAACCTTAGCCCAAGGCAATGGTGGAATCTCGTGCGACTTCAATGGTTCAGGCTGCTGACTTGGTCGATTTTCTAAACATACAGGACAGTTTTTAATCTTCTCGGTTATCTCCACACTGATCCTGGGCCAGAACAATACGTCCCGTGCTCTTTCTTGTCTTGTTGATACCCAGGTGTCCCTCATGCAGTTTCTCCAACATCTCTCCTCTCAAGCTACTTGGTACAACAATCTTTTGTCGCTTAATGATCAGTCCCTGGGCTGCTGTTAATTCATCACGGTAATTCCAAAACACCTGTGCATTGGGTGGGACTTGACCTTTGGAATCTGGCCAACACGACAAAATAACTTGTTGCAGGTCAGATAAAATCGCATCTTCCTTAGTTGCCTCAGCGAAACGGGCCAACTGTTGGTCAGAGATAACATCCTCTACTAAGTCTATGTCCAATAGGCCGTTTCCGAATTGCTGTTTGCCTCTGTTTCAAAGCGAGTCTTGGTGCTAAACCATTCAAATGATAATGAGTTTGATTTGCATGAAAATACAAAACTCATTTGCATTTGAATGGTTGTGCACCAGGACTCGTTTTGGAACCGAGGCAAACAGCAATTCGGAAATGGTCTATTGCTCAGCATCCGCTAAATGTAGGCTGTCTCCACACTTGTATACCACATTGATTCCTGGAAAGCGCTGGAGTTGGACCAACATCCGTTGCAGCTGCAAGGGTGCTACGTGTAAGGGCTTCTTCATAATTGCCTCCAAAGGTTTATGATCTGATTCAATGGTGACATCACGACCCACAATGTACTCTGCAAATTTGGCACAGCCGAATACTACTGCCAAAAGTTCCTTTTCAATTTGGACGTACCTTTCTTGAGTGGGTGTAAGTGCCTTTGAGGCATAAGCTATTGGTCAGTCTTCCTGAATCAATGCTGCACCCGGCCCAGTTGAACTGGCATCAACTTGTAGTGTCAGGGATTTCTTTGCATCGTAATATCCTAAAATAGGGGCACGGACAAGCGATTCCTTGATTGCTTTAAAACTAGCTTCCTGCTGCTCTTCCCAGTGCCACTCAACATCTTGGTGTAGCAACTGTCTTAATGTTGCAGTAAGGTCAGACAGCTTGGGGATGAATTTACTGACATAGTTGATCACCCCCAACAATCTTTGTACCCCTTGGATTTGTCTGTTGGCCTTGGCATTTCAACTATGGCTCTGACCTTCTCTGGGTCTGTCTTCAAACCATCATGGGAGAACAAGTGGCCATGGAATCTCACCTCTTCCTGTTGTATATTGCACTTTGACTTCTTCAATCTGAGATTGTTATCTTTGGCACGCTGCAGAACGGCCCTCAACCGTGTATCATGTTCCGGCCCAGTTCGACTATGTATGATTATGTCATCCATGATGACTTTCACACCCGGCAGTCCTTCAAAGACTTGCTCCATTCTTTGTTGGTAAACTTCTGGAGCAGACTTAATCTCCATCGGCATCCTCAGGTATCTATACCTCCTGAAGGGGGTATTAAATGTCAGGAGCTTGCTACTCTCCCCGTCCAACTAGATCTGGTAGAGTGCTTTTTCTGCATCCAAAGTTGAAAATAGTGTGGCTCCTGAATGCCTATTTCATGTATTTGATGATATTGATGTGTTATAGAACATAGAGACAGAAAGTATGGAAGAAGTGAATGTTCCTGGCCATCGGCAGCTCTTTGCTTCATCTCGGATACTGAAATCTCGCTGTAGCTAAGTTATACCTTTATGGAATAGGATATCTTTCGGGCTGGAACTTATCTAGAACTTATTCATGATCAGTTACCTTTCAGAATTCCCCTTGCAATTTGACTGAATTCCATTCGCTCCTCGTTGTTTTCCTCAGTTGACAGTGGCACTTCACGATCATCCACTGTAAGAGAGAGTTAACAGAACAAAGTCCAGTAAGCTTGCCTACGCGAGATGATTTTGCGACAATGAAACGTGTGTAGATTTAAATCGCGGATAGAAGCATAACCTAGGTCTAAAATAGATAAACATAATGTGTGTGGTGATGTTAAAGGAAGAGACACTGCATGTAACAATTAACGTTTAAATTATGCCCTGTCATCAAATGTCGCGGCAGAGAGTGCCACATCAAGTTTTACTTGATTATTCCCAAACACGACTAATAAATACTTACGCGCTAAAGGAAAGCAGCCTTTTTTGGACAAATCCCAAATTAATATGGTTGGGTGATGACCACATCTCAAACAGTAATAATTGTAGGTATGGGTGCTCAAAGCTTCAAAATGGTAGTAAGCACTGCGGAAAATAATGTCTGGCACATTACAAAGCGAGGGACAAATGCTTCTCAGAGCTGCTCCTGTTCTTCCCATTGCAGTATTATCTTGTTGGGAAAAGAATCAGTCAATTCTCAGTCTAATGTCAACCTAATAAAGGACAATCACATAAATCTGTCATGAGAAATAATAATAGCAGTAATAAATAGTCAGTTAAAAAACCGTGAACACAAGAAATTAAGTATAGAGAAAGCATGGAGAAACACTAAAAGGGCCTTGCTCGTGAGTTTGACAACATAAGTATCCCTAGAGTTCTATTAATTCCATAGCTTTGGAAGTTGTTGAAACAGTGCTTAGTAATGACAAAAAGACCATCCTGAATGACCAACATTAATACTGTAATTAAAGGCAACTGTACTAAGTGGGGAGAAAGAGTTCGAGAATGGGGGGGTGTACATCACGAACCTTCATCAATGCTCGTAAAAACTGTAAAACAGTAAGTGAAAACAAATGCAAGTCATCAAAGTTGTGGATTCCATCTGTGTATTCTTGGTATCTGTAGACCATTCCACATGATGGACACTCTTTGTAAAAAGTGGTGATATCTGGAAAGAATTGCATTAAGAATTGGTTAGAAAAGTGTAAGTGGAACTTAATTACAAAAACATTGTTTGAATATTTTTGATACTAGCTATATCTTGAGGATTATGGAAGAAGGATGGTGTTTAGAACATTCATTTATTTTACTTTAGTAACTATCTTGCCGGCCATCTGAAGGTCAGCAAGTTTGAATTTGGCTTGGAAGAGCACTTCCATTTATTTACAACATTTAATTAATTACTACGGTGGCCCACAACTGTCACGGCAAAAAGAAATAGCTCACGGCAAAAAGAAATAGCTCACGGCAAAAAGAAATAGCTCACGGCAAAAAGAAATAGCTCACGGCAAAAAGAAATAGCTCACGGCAAAA
>BLFK01001129.1:1155514-1160514 GCA_014634185.1 Astreopora myriophthalma
CCGTGAGCTATTTCTTTTTGCCGTGAGCTATTTCTTTTTGCCGTGAGCTATTTCTTTTTGCCGTGAGCTATTTCTTTTTGCCGTGAGCTATTTCTTTTTGCCGTGAGCTATTTCTTTTTGCCGTGAGCTATTTCTTTTTGCCGTGAGCTATTTCTTTTTGCCGTGAGCTATTTCTTTTTGCCGTGAGCTATTTCTTTTTGCCGTGACAGTTGTGGGCCACCGTAAATTACATTCTTTCCTCAGTATTTTTGTGAAAATCATCAATGACAATTTCAAACTGGCTTCCTTTACATGTTATTCAATGGGATAGGGAATAACATAAACATTTGTACCTGTAATGACTTTTGTCAATCCTATAGTCATTGCTCTATTCGTTTTTTTCACATGGATCATCAAGAGTGGATTGGCATATGTGGCACACCTGTTCTGACGGAATCAGCAACTTTTGTTTAGTTTATTGTTTAGTTTATTGAGATTCGCCACAAGAAAAATTAATATAACAATACTATGACGTGACCGGGGAGACGAACAGAGCAGAGCCCCAATTGAAACGTATCCCCTTGGATGGGTTGATTATCTGAAATGTCATGGGGCAGGACAGGAGGCAGACGTTTATTGGCGTGCTGGTATCGTACCATTTCCTCCAAGACGGCACCACTTGGTGGATAAACGGAACTGGAAGGTAGAGAGGGGTTTTCATCCAAATCATCATCTCCACTATCCCCCTCCGAAATCAGGTCATCATCGCCACCTTCTTCCAAGCTTGTCTTTGATAACAAAGAGGGTTCGCACTGGTAAATGTACCACTTTGCCACACATTTGTGGACGCAATTTACTTTTGAGCGGCATCAGGCGTACATCCATCGGTTGTGGAGGGTGTCAAAACCGACGATCACTAAGCCAAAGCGCCAATATTGAATGTCACCATCATAGATGGAAAAGTATCTGAAATGTCTAAAACTTGTGTTGTACTCATCGCTTGGAAAACCAACAGTTAATGGATGTCTACCGTCATCAGCTTTTTTCTTTAGAGCAAGGCATGCTTGCTTTCTAGTTTCTTTGAACCATCGCAACTTTTGGCCCACAAGATGAATGAAGGACGCTTATTGGTTTCCCCAGACAACTGGTTGTTGCCCGGAACCAATGAAAACCAGATTTTATCTGTGATTGTTAGCAATAATAATAATAAATATTAATAATCATCATCATCATTATATTGGTGTCATTGTCAAGTTTGTGATTATGACATCTTTGCTGTGTGATGTAATATTGTTAATAATAATTACACATGCCTTTGAAACATAACTTTATCATTAACTATCCAACACAAGGTAATTAACAGGGGCACCCAACAATAATCTTTGTGAAATATGTGTTCGGGAGAGTCAAACTGTTCAAAGAATTTGGGTTCTAGATTTCCAAACAGCTATAGATTTCTTTAACATCACCTAAAAGTTTTGCAACCAGGGAAAAGTAGCCCTTACGTTTCTGGAAGGGATATTCCTCCAATTTTTGGCACTTAAAAAGGTAACCTAGCAGTTTCGGGTGAGCAAATGGTTCGATCTGAAGTTATTAGAGGGCCACATTCAGAAATGAATACATTTTTCCCTAAAATTGTGGAACACTTCAATTTGCAGCTAAGATTCCCAAACAGATCAAATTCTTCTAGGTGATAAAAACATCTCTGTAGACAGTCTTTATACATTACAAGGAGCATAGAAATGTCTCTCAAAGGCTTTTGGCTTAAATCGCTTGTTAGGTGCCCTTGTAATTAATTGTATTTTCCTTGGAATTCAGTCTGAATTAACATTCTTATACTCCTTCCCTTTTTTTGTCAGCTTATTGACCGGCTCCATAGATATGGCTTTTGCTTCGCAAAGTCAATGAAGTATACAATACAGGAAGAAATTGGTAAACATTTCTTGGATCGAGCTTCACAACTTCTGAAGGAAGGCAAGAAATTTGTATTTGTGTTGGACAATATCGATTGGGATTTGAAGGCACATGACATGCGACCTGATCATCAAAACAAGAGTGTCCGCACTGTGGCAACAAGTATTGTTTTTATCGCATCAGTTTCCCTTGTCTACCCATTGATGATGGGCCTCCAAAACAACTTTCAGATTGTGACTTAAAGGATGTAATAGCTTCGTCCGATGGTGAAATCAGATGTACGAGAGACCGTTACAAGATCCTTATTGCAAGAATTCTGTGCGAGTCATTTCCGGCATTTGATTTTCTTAAGGATGTTCTCCCAGATCATACAGACTGTCAGTACTCCAGAGAAATGAGATGTCAGTCTGTTGTGTTCCCTTGCCAGTTCTTATGAAGGATGAGAAAAAGTATTCAGATATGGTTGATGTTTTAGACCAGTTGGAGGTATGTGTGTGAGAAATCTATGCGAAAGCCGGCCTTTCTGCTCCCCTCAATGAAGACCATATTCCCCCTGGCCCACCCATCATGGCTCCTTCCAGACCAGACCAGACCAGCCAGCGTCACATGTTCCACCAGTGCCAGCAGGTGATGATCCCTTGACTAATGTCACAATACCTTGTTTTGGTGACCAGCTTACGCGAGTAAGATTGGCTGGTTCCAAAGATTTGAGAGCAGGTAGCCACACTGCACAGGATAGACTAGATGACCTGTACCCCTTCAGAATTGTGGACTGGCATGCAAAAAGGAGTTTTCTCAAGGTAACCATGGATTAGAAACTTTCTTTTTCTTTGAGCTAACCTGCATTTACAAACAACATGAAAAAAGTTTTTAACTGTGGTTTTTTGTAACAATATTTTTGGGGAATGAATTGCTTTGAGAACAAACAGCAGGTGAAATGCACCATTTTAAGAAAACAGGTTATTCTTGGCAGGTCCATTCTTAAAACAAAAATAACATGGTAATATTGACTTACGTAACTTTCGTGGAAACACTAAGTTAGTGGATGTAAATTTAGAATAATGAATGAAATTACTGTGTTGTGCTTACGAATTTTATTTAAAATTAAGCTTACTTTAGCTTAACTGCACTGTAATAATAAGCACTTTGCATGAAGTCCAGTTAGGTGTTTACTTTTGGTGACCTTTCAACCTTAAGTAGAAACTTCAGTTTCATGACTTCTTGATTCCCTAATTTGTTTATTTTCAGCTTGTTTTCAAGAAATTATACAAAAATTCCGCAAGAGAACAAGGCACCTTGCGGTACTTTAGAGAAAAGCTGCAACGCAGAAATTCAAGATGTGAAACATTACGAAGATTGTGAGCAGTTATTTGTGATTGTAGGCAAGTGTTTCACTATTGAGGCATTGCTTGCATTCTTTGAAATGGAAAACACAAAGGTATGAATAGTCAAGAATAGGCCCCCATACCATATTTTAGATGTAGGGGACAACAAGAAGAAATATTTTCATTATGTGATGGATAAATTCATTGACGAGTTCATTCTCCTACCCTGCCTTGTTCCCACCCCTGTTCCTGAAAATGAAGAGGAACTTCCCAGCCCAGATGATCATGATTTCATAAAAAATTATTCCTTGTCTCTCCCGAAATACTACATCATTCTTATGGATTACAAGGATGCAGTAAAGGAGGGGAATGGTGAGAGCCTTGCTACACTGCACAAAGTTTTGGTGCCATACTTCAAAAGTTTGCCAGGGTTTAATGCATATGCGATTGAACTGCTAGTCAGTGTTGTGCAGAATGAAGTATTTTTGTCCAATGCAGAAGCCTTTCATTGCAAGTGGGCCTCTACAGCCAACTGGAAAGGAGGTTCTGGAAAAAACATCGAGATCGATTTACTGCAAGAAAATCGCAACAAGGATATTAAAAAGTCAATCAAAAAATGATGGAGGCAAACAAAACAGTCACTGCCATTGAAAGATCTATCAGATCATCTGGGGGAGAAAGGCAAATTGTTGAAAACTTTGATAAACAGTTGAACAGGGTTCCTCCTTCATCATCACACAGTCACAGGTCATCAGCCACAGATGAACTAAAAATAATGACAGACCTTTGAGAATTGAAGCCGTTTAACTATGATCGTAACAGAAAACATGACTCGTTCCCAGATATAGTGGCAGACCCTTTAGCAACAGTGGACCAAGTGGATTTAGAGAAGTGGTTGAGGAGACACGAGAAATCTGATACTTGATGGTCCCTCAGTGCAAGATGAAGAAGAATCTTGAATACTATTTGACAAATACATACTATGCCTGTGAGAAATCACTAGAATAGACCTTCCAAGAAAGTGAGTTAACCAAAGTGGTTTTTAGCAGAAAATTTAAGCAGCAGATGTTCAGTTACAAAAAATGATTTTATCAATTCTTTGTAAATGTCAGTACTAAATTTCAGTAATTGCAATATAATTTGAGCAATACAATCCTGACATTTGCAATTGCATTTGCAGTTAGAACAACAAAGGTGACCCAATGTATTTTCATCAGTTTCCCTCACATCAAGGCACTTTAAGAGGAACTTTCTGAGGCAAGCCTTCTCTAGGCAACAGTATGATCTGATATCAGCACTGAGCTCTGTTCTGTTTGGTGCAATGTCTTTATTATTATAATAAAGAATCACAGTGGAAGGATTGCCATCACGACCTGCTCTTCCTGTTTCTTGCATGTATTCTCTAATAGATGGTGGTGGGCCAATATGAATTACGAACCCCCATTCCCATAGCAACAGTGGCAAAAATAACACACACTTTGGAAGAGGGTGAGGCCAATTCCGTTAAGATTTGGTCTTTCATTGCCCGTGTTTGTGGAGCATGATATTGAGCAAAGAGCCTGTTTTCTGGTAAGGCTTCTGAAGTGGGTGGGTAGTATTGATCATGGCCCAACTGCTTTTCAAAGAATTTAAATGCAAATCCACACCATTTAAGAGGTAGATAAAAAATAGTTAGTGGATAGTCTACTTTTTTTCCCTTCAATTTGACAGCAACTGGTTTCAAAGTTTCCACACAAAAATCAACATCTTCACCTTCACGGAAAACTTTTTCATAGAAGATAT
>BLFK01001129.1:1175514-1185514 GCA_014634185.1 Astreopora myriophthalma
ACATGGTAAACATTTGTTTATATATCTATGAATTGATGCCAGTCCTTTATGGAACGAAATGTATTTGAAAGACAAAAAGAATACTAAGCATAACAAGACGAAGCATGCCCTCGCATTAAGACCAAGAGTCCTAATGCTTATTATGATACTTAAATGCATATGTTCGAATGTTCCCAAAAATCTTCCAATGATCTGCCCGCACCCACCCCACACCCCTCCCCTCGCCACTGAGCCATACTGTTTTTCACTAAGCGGCTGGTCAGCAGTCACGTTTATGAGGTAAACATGGCGATCACTTCCTGTTACCGTCATTGTCGATCAGAAAATCAAAATACCAGCGTGATGTTGCCTCGAGGATGAAGCAATTATGTCATTTGATTCGTACTTCACATTCAAGTCGAAGCTTAGGTGGCACAGGTTATTTCTTATGGTGGAATCGACGAGGGGGATTCGAACACTAGTTGTAGTGTTTGAATTGTTGGAAGAAATGGTAGCATGGGGATGTAGGAATGGTAAGTTTAACGAACAGTTTCACATTTTGCCGCTTGAATCGAAAGTAAAGTTCATTTCAATGCTTTTGTATGTATTTCTGACGGTTTTAGATCTACCTGCTTGATTTATATCTGCTACGCTTCATGCTGACAAGCCCCTTAAAATGGCGGCCAAACTTGGAGATTGCCGAAAATTAGGTAAGTTCACGGAGTTCTAAAGTTTTAGTAAAGGTCGGGCCGCAAAGTTTTTTTCTGTAGTTACCTTTTCTATGGCACCTACTTCCTAGCTATGTTAGTTGGACCAGTTAAGAACGCCTCACTTTTTCAAAATTTTACCTTGAATTTGATCGGTTTTCGCGCGTGTGACTTAAGCGAATCGATAGGGTGCCATTCAAATCTTCCTGTTTGTTTGATTGAAACGTGATGTTCACGAAAGGCGCCTCGATGGATAAGATAGAGTTAATATACATGGCTGTGGCATTTGTTTTTTGCTGAGTCCCCCAGTTTTTTGTAAATTGTCCTCCAAAGTTGTCTCCAATTAAAGTCTTGAAAAGTGTCACGACAGGCCTTCGCTCGAGTGAAATTTAATTTCCGTAAAACTCTGAAAAATAAAGAGATCCGACCAAACGGATTGTGGTTTTAGTATAGGTACATGAATGTCGTACAACACACAAGAAATGAGCTAGATCTGTGTCTCAAGCAAAATCGACAGGACCGCTCTTACAGAGACACTCTCTTAATATTCTGTGAACTGGTACATTACAAAAATGCATTACTCTATTACTGATATACTACTGATGATATACCACTGATGAACTGTTTACCTTTAAAAGAAATTATTATGAAGTGTGGTTTACAAATCAACTGACAGAATGATCCTCACACTTGCTGGACAATTTAAGCAATATGCACTTTATGCATATGCACTTGAAAAATTCGAGTGACTTCAACGGGATTCCAACCCACAACCTCTGCGATGCTGGTGCAGTGCTCTTACCAACTGAGCTGTGAAGCCACACAGTTGAGAGCAGGTCAATTTGTCGGGCTCACTTGTGTTTTCCTGTGAAAGGAATGATGAATGAAATGATTGTGAAGTGCGGTTTTTAGACATGAATTGAAGGAATGATCCCCACACTTCCTGGACAATTTAAGCAATTGTCTCATGTATGCACTTGAAAAATTCAAGAGCACTGCACCGGCATCGCAGAGGTCGTGGGTTCGAATCCCGTTGAAGTCACTTAGGCTTATGTCAAAGTGTGAAACAGCCCTTAGAAGCCAGTCACCATGTCAGTTACATTAAAAAACCCTTGGGAGGTCGTCAGGAGCCAATCAGCTTTCTAGTCCATATTCTGGACTAGGTAGATTTAAACTGGCTTGTCATTGGCTCGGCGCTCTCAAAGAAATCACGCTCTGCTTCAGAGGTTTTTCGCACGGGTCACAATAGAGACATGACCAACACCGGAAACAACGCAAGAAAAACCTCTGGCACCCAGGGTACTCAACTACTAATGAGGGGCCCAGCAGGAGACGCCTTCACAATGTAGAGCGAAAACTGAGGAGAAACAAGAAGCTGAAGATTGAGTATGACCACATAGTTCACGAGCAGATCGAGCAGGGCATTATTGAGAAAGTACCAGAGCAGCCAACAGGGGAACGTGTATTTTACATGCCTGCCCCACAAGCCAGTGGTGAGAGAGAGTGCTACTCGACTCTAGTGCAAAACCCCATCCACTTGCCAACAGTGTGAATGAGTGCATGCACACCGCTGCTGTGGAACATCATGATTGGAGCGCAAATGTCAACCGACATACTGCTGGCGTTTCCCTTCTTATTCGACAGAAACGGCAAAGGAACATTTGCATTTGGTAAGAGCGCAGAAGCTAGTCCCTTCATGCTCGGGGCTGCCCTTCAGTATCATTTCAATAAGCAACCACCAGAGTTACAAGATACTGTCCATGCGCTAAAAGAAAACACTTATGTGGACAATTTCATGACAACCTCAATGTCAATCTCATGACAACTAAAGGAGTTCAAACAGGAAGCAACTGAGATTCTTGAAGGCGGCAGGTTCTCTGTACACAAGTGGCAGTCCAACATCTCAGAATTAGACGATGAGGACAATCCAAGCACAGATACAGGTTGAACGAACACCAACGAAACGATCCATACTCAGTCAACTCTCAAGTATACATGATCCACTCAGCATAATTTCACCGACCATGGTGGAGGACAAGCGAATTTACAGAGAGGAATGCGATGAAAAGATTGGCTGGAACACTGAAGTGAACAGTGTCAATGCACAAGATTGGCACAAGTGGAGTAGTCAGCTGAAGAACATCAAAGTGCCCAGGAGTGTAGCCAGAGATATCAACA
Source organism: Astreopora myriophthalma (assembly GCA_014634185.1). Taxonomy (NCBI): domain Eukaryota; kingdom Metazoa; phylum Cnidaria; class Anthozoa; order Scleractinia; family Acroporidae; genus Astreopora; species Astreopora myriophthalma. The sequence goes on from BLFK01001129.1 coordinate 1,178,379, forward strand.
AGATAAAGGCTGTACGACTCCTCGTTTTCACGGTTGCCAGCAACATAGCGTGTTCTGCGGTGGCCATTGCTGTAGTTGAGCACTCAACAGGTTTTGTGAAGGGGCTGGTAACGTCAAATTCAAGGATGCAACGCATCGATTTCAAGGCTAGAACTGGTGGGCGGCCAGATGGCCGCAAACATGGTGAAAAATTTGCTGACAGTGCTGAAGCGGTGGCCTATTACTTCAGTGAACATGTGCATGGACAGCATGGTTGCACTGTTCTGGACCTGCAACCCAGGAAGAGCATGGAAAACATTCGTATCCAATCGAGTAAGGAAAATTGCTGAGATCACCCAAGAGACGGGAATCGATTGGAGATATTGCCCAACTGACAGGAACCTGGCAGATGTAGGAAGCCGTGGCTCCTCACTAGAGAGGATGCAGAGAGGACAGTGGCTTGAGGGGCCGGAGTTGTTGCTAAAGGAGGAGGAGTGGCCAAAACAACCGGAATTAGAAAAGACTAAAAGCATTAGCGAAGAACACAGGCCAGAAAGGGCAGAAACGCTTTATTCAGCCAAGAAGGAGTTTGATGAGTGGGACCACTCCTTGCAAGAAGCAAACTCTGGAGAACCTTGCAAGTGACTGCGTGGGCACTACAGTTCAAACATAACTCACTCACCAAGAAACACAAAACGAAGAAGAGAATGGGGCCGTTGATGACTGAGGAGTTGAGTTACGCAAGAGACCAGTGGATAAGGAAGGAGCAGGCAGAATTGGAACCAGATATCGATAGCCCCAGCTGGAAGTTAGTAACAGAAGGAAACACCAGCCGATATACATTGAGGGGGGAGTATTTGCAGACAAGCTCATACATCATATCCACAAAGACGTAAAGCACCTAGGGGTCGCATGCACATTGGCAGCAGTAAGAGAGAGGAGTGGTGGATACCTCAACTGAGATCAAAGGTGAAGAAGATAATCAATAGATGTTACTTGTGCAAGGTGTTTAGCACTCGACCATATGGGCCAACAGAAACAGCTGCACTACCACCATTCTGCACAGAATTTGGAAGACCATTTGAGACCACGGGGATCAACTTCCCAGGACCCTCAGTTACAAGATTTTCAAGAAAGAGCAGGGCAAGTATCACATTTTGATATTCACATGTGCAACATCACGAGCAGTGCACTTAGAGACGAGTAAGTCACAAACAGCAGAGGAATTCCAGAGAAAGCTCAACAGTTTCATCGCATGTTGTACCAGACCAAAACGCATCGTGTCGGACAACACAGCTGTCTTCAAAACCACAGCTTCTGGATCAGGGAGATACGCATTAGTGAAGCGCTGCAAGACTTTTTAGCACAACAGCAGATAGCGTGGCAGTTCAACTTATCAAGATTGCCGTGGTGGGGAGGATTATACGAAAGGCTAATCAAAGAGGTGAAGAGAACCTTGTACAAGACAATGGGGAGAACACACCTAGAGTATGCGCAAGTTGAAGCTGTAGTGATGGATATCGAATGACACCTCAACAACCGTCACCTCAAGTATATGGAAAGCGAAACAGGAGACGAACAAGTGCTGATGCCCAATGCAATCATGTGGGGACAAGAGGCGTATACCATAGAAGACACAGAGTTGGACGGAGATGAAGTGACCAAGTTACATGTGCAATTGAATGAGAAAAGGCAACATGTGTAGCAGAGGTGGAAGAAGGAGTATGTTCACAGCCTCATGGAAAGTCACCGAATCAAGAGAGGCGAGAGTGATTACCCAGAAATCGGAGAGATCGTACTTATCATCAGGGATGCAAAGAACAGAGAAGAATGGAAGAAAGGTCATGTCCTTAGACACATCAGAGGCAGAGACAGAGTCGTAACAGGAGTTGGTTTACTGCACAAGGGGAATCAAATCCAGCGGCCACTCCAGTTGGTATGCCCCTCTGAAATACTAAACTGACATGAAGGGAACAAGGAGGAGTTAGCAGAGACGAGAGTACAGGGCAGAAGCATTGAGAGAAGAAGGGCAGCAGTAGACACAGGAGCTAAAATCAGATTGATTGTCGCGGATGATTGAACTTTGATTAGTCTCACCTTTAAGTGACATTGATCGTGATTCAGTGAAAATTTAGTGACACTCAATTTTCAGGGGAGCGTGATCGGAACTATCATGACTGCCTAGCGTTACAACTGGATTTCACCTTTAGTATTCAGATGATTGACAAGTGAAATTGAAATAGGAGACAGAAAAGTATTGTGAAATAGGGAGGTTTTTGAGGAGACACAACGCAAACAACACGAGGATCGTGAGATCAGTTATTTTGTAATTTTTGTTTCATTTTCGTTATTAAACCCGGGAATTGTCTGTACATCGTGAGTGGTTTTGTGTGCCGTACAACTTCGGGACATAAGTGGTGCTGGGAGAAAAGGAGTGAAATTTTCAACACAAGGCCTCGTACAACATGGGAGACTCAGACAAAGAGAAATTCGACCAAGAGGAGACGGACATTTCAGAACAATAACAAGATCTCGAGAAGAAAACCAAGAAAGAGATTGACAAACTTAAGTTCTACTTAGAGGAAGGCGATGAGCTGTTAGTAAACTGCAATTACAGCGAGATTGTGCTCACGTGCAAGCAAACAGATGAAATTCAAGACTGCCTAAACGACCTTATGTCAACACTTCAAGAACTAAAAATCGACCACGGAATATCGACGCAGAGAGCTGTGAGACAGTGGAAAAAGGACCTGAAGGCCACATATGTGCCGCTTCTGGAAATGAAAACCAAACTGAGCAAGGTCGTGGAGGAAAGAGAGCGAAGTAAAAGTGTAGTGTATCGAGCGACTAAACAGCTTAAATACTCTCATGGAACACGAGTCGACCGCCACATGGTTCGAACTCACAGAACAACAACAACACTGGTCACGTGACCCCTAACTAGTTCCCAGGACCACACATTCCTCCACCTCAACTTCCTAAACAATATCTGGCATACCGCCTTGAACTAAAAGTTTGTGAGGGTAGGAAAGGTCCATCAGTAATAACGCTGTGGTGGTCTTCGGTCCCTTACTGGATATCATCGCACCGGGGTGGCAGGGACTAAGCTTGGGTCTTCGGGTGTAGTGGGTGGCTACAGTAGCTGTGGCTCCCCACAGGCTACTTCAGGGCTATTCACATCGGGTACTGCAACCTCTGGAACAACACTTCCCACATAGCTATGGCCTGCCCTTTGAGCTGTTGGACTGGGGCAAAGAGGCTCTGTAGTACGAGAAATTAATTGGTCATGATGTCTTCGAACTACCATCCCATCCTCTAGTTCAACTCGTGCAGACAGAGGGCCGGTTTCCTGGATGATAGTTCCAGGGACCCACCTCGACCCCCGGGAGTAGTTTCTGCCACTCATGGCATCACCAAGCTTCACTCCACGTGTTCGGCTATGCTGATCATGCTGTTTCTTTTGTCTAGACTGAGCCAAATGCACCCTTGTCGCTACATCCACTCACAGTATAACTGAGTATAACAGTATAACAGTACAGTATAACACCATAACTGAGCTGGAGATTCACCAGTGGTGCTTTGCGGGGTAATCCGGTAGCTTAGAAGAAAACAAGCCAACTTGATGTCAACAGAGCCGTCCCCTTGTTTCTTCATCCCTTGCTTACAGGTCTGTACTGCTCGCTCAACCAGACCATTTGTACTTTGGTGGTAAGGCGCTGAGGTAATATGCTTGATGCCATTTTTTTGCAAAAATGACTTAAATTCACTACTCACAAAATTGGACCCATTATCGGACACTACAGTCTTTGGTAAACCATGTGAAGCGAAAGTTGACCTCATCTCGTCTATGGTCACACTGGAAGTGGCAGAGTTCACACAGTGGATATCCATCCACTTGGAATGGGCATCATTGATCAGCAAGAACATCTTACCCATGAAAGGTCCCACATAATCTATGTTCACTCGCAACCAAGGGCAGCCCGGCCATTCCCAAGGGTGTAATGGTGAACAGGGAGGGGTCTTTTGGTGACTCTGACAGGTAGCACAACTTTTCACCTTCTCTTCTACATTCGTGTCCATTTTGGGCCACCATACATAGCTCCTGGCTAAACTCTTCATTTTGACTATTCCTGGGTGCGTATCATGTAATATGTTCAACACCTTGTCTCTCCCTTGGGGGGTTACTATGACCCGAGCTCCCCATAAGAGGCAGCCAGCATGTACACTCAATTCCTCACTTCTAATAAAATAGGGCTTCAGGGCTTCTTCGTCTACTTCTGAAGGCCATCCTTGAAGAACAAACTGCAGAACTTGGGAAAGCACTGGATCGCAGGCTGTCCACAATTTAATCTTAGTAGCATCTACTGGGCTGGTGTGGATAGTTTCTAGGAGGTGTACAATGTCCCCTGGGATGGGTGTGGACCCCGGGACATCCAAAACGGGTAGGCAACTGAGTCCATCCGCATTACCATTCTCGTTGCCTGGGCGATAGAGCAGTTCATACTCATCAGCTAGCAAAGTCAATGCCCACCTCTGCATCCTGCTTGAGGCCATTAAAGGCGTGGCTTTTCCAGGGTGTAGCAGCCCCAAAAGTGGTTTGTGATCCATGTAAATCTCAAAATGGTGACCATGAAGAAATTGGTGGCACTTTTTCACAGCAAAAACTACAGCTAGTACTTCTTTAGCTAGGTGACCATAGTTCCTTTCTGCCGTAGCGAGTGCATGCAGGGCGTATGCCACAGGTCTTTCGGATCCATCTTCCATAACATGGGATAGAACTGCGCCAACGTCATAGGGTGATGCATCACAGGATACCATCAGCTCTTTCTCGGGATCATAATGTACTAGTACGTCTGATGATTGAATCTGGTTTTTGGCTTTATCAAATGCTTGTTGCTGTTCCACTTCCCACTTCCAAACAACACCTTTCCTCAGCAAACTATGTAGTGGTTCCAGAATGGACGACAGGTTAGGTATGAACTTCCAATAGAAGTAAAGGTATCAGTGTACCCCAAATGACCATCATACTTCGGCGCCGCTTTACGGTGGAACGTTTTACACATACCCTACAAAAGTATATATTTTCTGAAAGCTTAATAATTGTAGATTATTTTTTGCTTCTTTCAAAAGTTATGACAGTTTTAGTGAAGAGAATGCATGTTTTATTCAACTCTCAAAGTTTAACTGCGTGTCAAAAACAAACCAGACAAGTAATCAAAATTTCCCGACACCATTTTTTAGAGAAAGGTGTCAAGAAGACATAGCGATATTAATCGCGTTCTCCCGCTCAAATCCGACCGGAAACGAACTTGATTAGTGAACCTCTGTACTTTGAGAAATAGCGCGCTATATTTGGAAAACCGTAATTTTTTTATGTTAATGAATATACCATCGTAATCTGCAATTATTAAGCTTTCAGAAAATATATACTTTTGTAGGGTTTGCGTAAAACGTCCCACGGTAAAGCGGCGCCGAAGTATGATGGTCATTTGGGGTACACTGATACCTTAATAAGCATACCAGGGAACGACTTCAGCTCAGTGGTGTTTTTTGGTGCGGGGGCCTCTTGAATGGCCTTCACTTTTGCTTCAACAGGATGAAAACCTTCTGCATCAACTCGGTGCCCCAGGCACTCTAAAACTGGCTTCATGAACTGACACTTTACTGCCTTGAGTCGTAGACCAGCTTCCGAGAGGCAACTCAAAACTTCCTCGTTGTTGTTCAGAACAACAACGACACAGGTCATGTGACCCCTAATTAGTTCCCAGGACCGCACAAAAAGTCAAAAAGCCGAGGAGGAGAAACTCAGAGCCAAATTCAAGCAGGAGGAGCAATTTAGATGCGAGATCCAGCAACAAGAGAAGGAAATTTCCGAAGAAAAGATGAGAGCAGAATTGAAAATGGCGGAAAAGAAAATCGGAATGGAAAAAGCCGCGAAAGCCACCTGTGCAAAGCTGCCGGAGCTCAAGATAACCCCTTTCAATGGGCTTATGTGCGGTGGGTTTATGTGCTATGTCCTTGGGTCTCGGGGTCTCTGGGTCTCTGGGTCTCTGGGTCTGGGTCTCTGGACCTTCGGGTATCTTGGTTTTACGTTTCTGTTTTGTGTTTCTGTTTCTGGCTACAGTAACATTATCTAGACTTTGCAAAGTGTTCATGTATTTAATTTCAACTTTTCAAACTGATCAGAGACTGGGGCTGACCGTCGTGGCAGCCGGAGCACGAAAGAGCTAGCTCCGCTAACCTGGGTGTCTTTATCTGTATAGCCTTATTGTATTGGTATGCGTTGAGCTTTAGTGGATTAGTAATGGCATGTTACAAGTTATTGAACTAGAAGTATGTCAAAAGTGTCAAAAGTCAAAGAGGAAAAGAATCCGCGAAGTTCAAATTCGTCAGTCGGAGAAGATGATGAGTCACAAATTATTGAGAAACTTGTGAGTATTCAGGAAAGAATGGAGAATGGCTTTACCAAGATTGATAAAAAAATTGCAGCCTTAAAAGAAGACATAAAATCTGTTAGAGTGGAATTAAATGATGCTACAAAGTCTTTAAACGCAGCCTGGGAAGAGATCAGTTCGCTACAAGAAAAAAACAAAATTCTACAGCAGCAACTCAACAGCACTGCAGAGGAGAATGTGAAATTAAAGGAGGATTTTGAAGCCTTGAGAGTTCGAATTGTCAAGCAAGAAGATTACTCCAGAAGAGAACATTTGCGCTTCTATAATCTTCCAGAAAGCACTCAGGAGACGAATGATGATTGTATTCAGAAGGTGAAGCAAGTTTTGTCCGATCTAGGCGCACCATCTGACATTAAATTTCATGCGATTCACCGTACGGGAAAGCCCATTATTAACTATGGAGCTTCATCAACATCAGAAGGAGAGCCTCACCCGAGACCGATATTAGCACATTGTGTCTCTCGCATGGACTCTGAGTCAATTTGATTCATGAGGAAAGAACTGCTTAAAAGTCCTCACTTCTCGACCGTCCTAATCAATAAAGATCTTTCACCTGAATCGGTAAGAGAACGAGCAAAACTTTGAGCTGCTTACAAGAAAGCTAAGGATCTGAATATTGAAAAAGTGTTTATCAAAGTTAAAAATCTGATCATTAATAGTAGTAAATACTCAGTGAACACTTTTCCGGAATATTTGTTACTG
>BLFK01001129.1:1190514-1198014 GCA_014634185.1 Astreopora myriophthalma
GCATGTTGGCATTAGCCGCTTGATGGAGAGTTACACTCTCTTCCTTAACACCGTGAAATTTCGTCACTAGGCATAATGGAAAACGTTTTGTAACTACACCAAAAATCATTGGCAGACTTAGATGGTCACCCAATGCAGAAATCACACTTGCTTTGTGACATAAATCTCTCCTTGCTCTTTCCTTATCCTCTGTCGTCTCATTGTGAGTCATTTGCTTGACTATCACTTCAATGCCCCGATAGCGTGTGTGAAAACATTGTCCATAGCTTCCGCTACCAACTGAATTTCCAGATAAGTATTCAATATGTTCTGGCTTAAGTTCTTTGAGTTCAAATTTTTATTCTTAAATTTCTTAGTTTGCTTTGTAATGCATCTTAACTTTTGACCAGCTCATTGAGGCCTCTGACCGGGTTGCTTTAAACTTGTGTCGGCACCACGCGCCATCTGAAGAATCATTTCGCCTCTTGAAAATACTCTCGTTTCCTTTTCTACACTGCTAAGCTTAAGAGCTGAAACACAACCTTTCTTGGCATTGCTTGGGGCTAAACATTGGCTCGAGGAAGCCAGTCATTTTTCCTTAGTATCAGGATTACTTGGTACCACGTCATTTGCTTCCTGTTGCACTGTGGTCGTTGTGATAGAATTCGCCATTTTCTGCTCTTGCATCCTTTTTCTCCATTCTCGTCTCTGTTTCGTTTTTTCCTCTGGAGTGTTTTTACGTGATTGAATGACCTGCTGTGATAGCTTCTCTCGCTCATTTGTGTCTACAATGTCTGCCATTATAGCTGGTCTGTGTTGACCAGATCGGCGCTCATCCCCGCTCATCTCTGGTTTATTTTCATATGAGCATATTTTTCTGACGGATCTCTGTCAGCATAAAAAGATTATGTGAAGTATATATGAAATAATTCATATGTGAACTGTGGTTGTAAATGAAAGTGAAGAATGATCATCGCAGTTAAATTGACCTCGCTCCCAATGTGTGGCTTCATAGCTCAATTGGTAGAGCATCGCACCGGTATCCCGGAGGTCACGGGTTCGAATCCCCTTGAAGCCCTGATTTTTCAGGTTGCTCCTTTCCAATTGCTTAAATTGGAAAATTAACTGCAATGATCATTCTTCACTTTCATAAAAAGATTATGCAGCCTCACCAGGACCATACGTGAAAACACCCGGAGCGCCCAAAGATAATCCGTATAATTCCTTATACTAAAAGTATAAGGAATTATATGGAGCTCTCTGGGATACTTTAGTGCAAGTTCTGTGTGTCTTCTCATGATACTCCTTTTTTTCACCTGCAGGGTCTCCTTGGTCGCGATTTCATCAGCTATAGCCACCTGCAAAGCGTCCTGAAAGCTGCGGTCTTCACTAAGTAGCTTTTTGCGAGTAGCTGGGTTACGAACGCCGCACAAAAATTGATCTCGAAGCGAACGATTCAAAAACTCACCAAAATTACAGGTGGACACAAACGTGCACTATACTTGGAAACACCTTTGGTTTCCTCTTGAAAACAAGGATGGAACCTGTACGACTCTGCTACCTCCAGTCGCTTTTTGGTTTAAAATGCTGTTGTAGTAAGTCCCGTAACTGCTCAAAAGTTTTTTCCGTTGGATTTTCCGGAGCATGCCATAAGTAGGTATTCTTGCCTATTATAGAAATCATGACGGCAACCTTACGTTTGTTGGCTGCTGCAAATAACCGCGGCTGTAGCATCTGCTGCACACCGTCCAACATCATTCGCCACAAAGAATTGTTCAAGCCGTTCAAAATAAGCAGTAAATGTCTCTGTACTTGGATCAAATTCTCCCACGGAACCAAACAGAGGCGAAGCCATCATGGCGACAACCACGAGTGTGAAAACACAGAGCAACAGAACAATGATAGGACGAATCATGCGGAGGATAGCTTATCTCTGATTTGAACGAACTAAAATAACCATCCCATCCTCGTCGGCACATGTTGTACCCCCAGAATTATAGCAAGAAAGGCACAAAAGCAGCCTGGTAAATGCAACACTTTTAATCCCTGGCCCTTCATTCATCATGCGCATGCGCATTACAATCCTCAAGGTAATGACATCGCAGCCTATATATAGCAATATCAGTGACCACCTGCAAGGATGTCATCTGTCACACGAGAAAGTAACGGAGGTCAACTTAATTCTGTCGCGAGCTGGGTTATTTGACCTGGATATGAGCAACGTGAAACAGATGACTATATAACAATCTCAGGAGGTACTGGCAGCCACCACGGACCTGCCAGTATCCAGAGCATGTAGGACAGTTGAAGAAAGTTGCAGGCAGAACAGTGATAAATTTAAAAACTTCAAAGGAGATTTATACTGTTTGGAGAAACGGCACAAGTGGGATCATGTGAGTTCTAATATTTTACGATGGGCTCTTTTGAAGTTTTCTTTTGCCAAGCGGTTTAATGTTTTGGAACAATTTTATTGCAATTTACACAACAGAAGTGAGAGCAGGCAAAATTGACGCAACGCCTTACTAAACACAGCTGTTATTGTTTACTTGCTTCAACAAATTTTGTTTGCTTAGCAATTTGCAAGATTTTAAAACCGTTCCAGGGAAAAAGGTCAGATTCAGATTTTTTCTATTTTAATAGAGAGGCACCCACCACCTCAACCGCTTCAAAATCAAGCACACATTATTTCAATTAAAGGCTCCTGGGAGCCAGCTCATGGATCTATCTTGCTGCATTAACTGCGATCTGCAGTTTTGCCTCCTAATGCAAGCTCTAGCAGCTGTAATTTTTTCACTGCCAGACAAAAGAGTCAAAGAGAGCATTGCGTGACACCCTGAAAAACGACTGTTATCATGTTGACTCGTGTAACGCCTCAAGAAATCTTCAGCGATGTTACAGCGTGGAAACTGTTTTTTGCCACAATATTGAATTGCATTTTTGCTTATACTGATCGCTTATTAAAGCCAGAGGATGTAGACTCTTTGAACAAGATCGGTGTCCTGGCTTGTATTTAATTTATTTGCAATCTCTTTTATAAGAATGGGTGCCTGTTTGCATGTAAGCAGTAAACTACATCATCCATGAGCCAAAAACTGATCAAGTTTGCTTTTCTTTTAATTTTCCTTTGGTACATGTCTTTCATTTAAACGTAACAATTCAGTATGCGGAAGCAACGAGCTATTATTTAGTAGTAGCAAGTTACACCTACATCAACTAGAACATGGGAGTATCCGAAGTATGTGGTGTTGTATGCAGCAACTTACTGTAATTTATTACCTGGTACCAAACCTTTGTTAGTAAAATAGCAGGGGTCGTGCTACTCCTTGAAGTCCTTGAAAAGCCCTGGAATTTAATTTTCGATTTCAAGGGTGCTTGAAAAGCCCTTGAAAAGGAGGATTTCTGCTGAAAGTGCTTGAAAATAATAAAAACTGCTTAAATTTTTTTCTCGGATGGGAAATTTTGCGACAATATGTGCACCTCAGCCTGCACTGTTGCACGCTGGGTGAAATTCTGTGTTGCTAACATTGCATTCTGGGATCAGTTTTTCTACCATGTGATCAGATGAAAGCCATCTTGAACCTATAGTAAAATTAAACGAAACTTACGTGACGTAGAGAGGGAGGAGATCACATCAGATAGCACAGCGCACGGGCTAGATCATTTTTTAAAGAAGCGGGGTGTGACAAGTAAGAACATGTGCAACCCATACTAGTCCAAATGGATACTGCAGTATGTATCCCACAGGATAGTGTCCTGACTGGGAGGGAGCAAAGGGTGGGCATGTGATCTCCTCCCTCTCTACGTCACGTGATAGAATTTTAATCAAACTTCAACGTAAGGTAAGTTTCGTTTAATTTTACTATTCTATCACGTGACTACAGTTGTAAGAGACAGGAGATCCCATGTGGCTTTAAAGCCTTGGAACACCCACGCAAAACACAAGAGTGGATATAACAACCATTGTATTTAACCTACCATCACAACATGGTGTATAAATGGACTAACAAAAGGGATAACTGTAACAACAGTAAGTCTAAAACTTTAACAACAACAGAGAATACAATGAAAGATGAAAACGATGATGGCAACAACAAGTCTGCCTTCAGGTACTTTAAGGTAAAGAATTAATTACTGTGACAAAATGGCAGATGCCATAATATTGTTGGCAGGTATAACAGACTTATCATAAAACTTCCGAAAAGTGTCAGCTGAGCGCCAGCCTACATGTGCCAAAATTACATGCAAAGGAACATCCTTCTGCTTTGCTCTGGATGCCACAGCTGCTCTTGTACTGTGGGCAGAGAACTTGTGAGAGTCAATCCCAGAGCTTTCAAGCACACTCTTCGTCCATCGTGAAATTGTGTCCCTTGAGACTGCTCGGTGTGGTTTTACATCACTGATGAATCAGCAGTGTTCACCATTTCGAAGGCCTTTAATGCAATCCAGATACTCAGAGATCCAGATACTGAGAGCAGTCAGGGGTCAGATTCTGGGATCTTGCTCAAATTCGGAGATTGTGATACTTGTCGATGAGTGCCCTGGCTTACTCGTTTTGGTATGGTTAAGTATTTGGAATTGACAGTCTGATTCTGTAAGCTTCATAGCTGAAAGAGTCATTAAGTGTATTGATTGTCCCCTCTGGCCAGTGACTAGTAACAGCAACATAAGTACTTTCAGTGTTATCGGGTAATGTTATATCGTAGCCCTCGGTAATGTTATATCGTAACCAGAATGCTATTATGTTGCACCCGGCAATGCTATATTGTAACCAGAATGCTATTATGTCGTAACCAGAATGCTATTATGTCGTACACAGCAATTTTATATCGCAACCAGAATGCTATTATGTCGTACCCGGCAGTGTTATATACACGGTGAAATAGGCATTCCAGTCTGTTAAAAAATGGCGCGAAATTAAGGCGCGAAATTAAGGCGCGAAATATCTGTCACGTGACATTCCAAAGCATGCGTTCTTTCTTGTGACTGTTGTGAGCAATGACGGGGCATTGTGACAATGTTGTAGCCAAAACCACGGAAATTTTGAGAAATGCTCTTAGCCAGCTGGAACGCAAAGTTAACAGCGAAGACAGTAGGAATGCTGGACAAAACCAGACAACCGATGGAAACAACCGTGCCTCGGAAAACTTCAGGTAATTTAGTAAATGCATATATTAGGATTATTTTTTTGGCGTATGATAGAGAAAACATTCCATGGTCAAATGTCACATTTGGGAATGTTTGAGGTGCTGCTAAACTACTAGATACATAACAAGTGCCAAGTGCTAAGGACAGCCATGGAGGTTGGTTGATTCAGTTAAGCTTAATGTTAATGGTGGTGGGTTCAAGGTGATGGGGGCAGTTGGTGGGGGAGGGGGGCAACGTCCCCTTCATTTGGTTCCTCCAAGTCGGGAGGGCTACACACTAGGACATATAAAGGAGAGGCTTTCGCAAAACGTCCTTTACATCAGGCCATTACAAGCTGACTTTGATGAGTCACCTATAGCTGATGAGGTGTGACTATTTTTATTTTATTTCTATTCTTGGTTCTTGCCATGTTTCTTTAATCAAGCTTTCCACATCCACAGCTTATCTTGTCTGTTAACTGCCAAGCTTTATAGCTGCTTTATTTTTTCTACTTTATCCAATCAAGGCCACTTTATATAACAGTTGTCAGTATTTTGTGACTTGGTAGGTATATTTCTCTTACATCTTTTTTTTGTTGTTTGCCTAAATTTAAGATAACCGTTCGGTTAGTTGACAATATGTCTACAATAATAAACTTGGTTTTTAAAAGAGGCAGTGCGTTATAAGATGTTATAGGATTGCATACATGTAAAACAAATATTAATGTTTGGTATTGTTACTGAAAGAGGTGCTAACAGTATAATGTACATGTGCTTCAAATGGCTTTTATTGAAATTTAAAATTTAATATTAATGTTTTCTTTCATTTCATAGTAATCAAGTTGACAATCACACTTGAGCTGGACTTTCAAGCTTCAGACTGTGTTAATGTGCTATTCTAGGTTCGCCATGGCTTCAATTTGAAAAGAGATTTAGTTCAGGCAAGGAGGACTGTTCTTTTGAGTCTGAAGAAACTAATTGCTGTTTTGCTAAAAGCTTTTTCTTAAAGGGGCAGTGTCACGCTATTTTTGTCAAACTTCAGAACAGTAAAACACATCTTTGCGTCAATGAAGACCAAAAACTAATGCTGTACTTTTATTTCCAATAAACATTGAAGTACACTGAAGCTATTCTTTGTTGTCTGCATCCAAGGATGGAGAGGATGGGAATGGATTGAAACTTGAAAAAACTGGCCAGTTTTTTCAAGTTTGTAGACGGTGTCTTCAGAAAGTTGTCAAAAGTTAACTGCGAATGGCTCTTTGTGCCATAAATGTATTTCATATCTTGTCAGTGGGTTGTCTGGAATGCTGTACGTTCTAGCTAATCCACTAAATTAGATTTTTACCCAGTTTTCACTTAAAAACAGTAAATTTAGCATGACAGTGCCCCTTTAATGTATTTTAGGACAGTGATGATAGTCGTATGGATGTTCAGCCTCGCTGCTTCTTGTAAACGCGGAAGGACTAAACTACCCCCTAGTCTCAACGACAGAGTACAAATCCAGTCGATCTTGTATTTTGCATAGTCGATGCTGCTTGTGTCATCTGTACTTTCTAACTTATTGATCATGTTATTTAACACAGTTCTAACGTTGTCACTGACAAGCTCAAGAGGTGATTGATGCTGACCTTCCATATTTTGTGCACTAAAAACCTGAATGAATATCTGCGCGTAAAAAAAAAACGCTCATTGTTGTCTCCAGGGCTCTTGCTTTGCAATGCCACGTGACATATAATTCACGCCATTTTTGAACAAACTGGAACGCCGCTGACCTATTTCACCGCGTATATAACATTGCCGGGTATGACATAATAGCATTCTGGTTACGATGTAACATTGCCGGGTACGACATAATAGCATTCTGGTAACAATATAACATTACCGATTATGATATAATATTACCGGGTACGAAAAAACATTACCGAGGGCTACGATATGACATTACCGGATATGACAGAATATTATTTGGGTTACGATTGTAGCGGCGGGACTGCTACATTAGACCTTACAACGAGGTTTATTCGAAGGATTTATTCGAAGTTTATTCGAAGGATCCACAGTATTTTGTTTACGCGCAGTCTTGTGGCTACCACCGATTTCTTTACAACAACTGATGAGCGAAGTGGTAATGCGATGATACGACAAAAATAATGCGGTAACGAAAACTATAAGAAAGCAACAAAACCCAGCATTACAAAGCGAGCACGGCGCGAATACGAAAATACAATAAAGTAAGAAACAATCACTAAATGAACGGCAAAGAAAAACTTACATCTGTGTCCTAGTGCCTTGCAACTCCTTATAAATCCTTAATCCGTAAAAATGGGGTCCTTAACACTGTAAACCGTAGAAAACCTTACTAAACCTTCGGCGAAACGTTTTTTTGGCTAAGAGCGCC
>BLFK01001130.1:0-10696 GCA_014634185.1 Astreopora myriophthalma
GCATCCATGTTTTCCAGTCCACTGAAAAAGTACTTGCACCAGGGTAGACAATATCGTCCCCAGAGCCTACGTTACCTTTATCCACCGGAACGAATGGCCAATGGTTCCCTGATGCGGATCAAAAGGATGGCAGCGAACGAGATTGAAACGTAGAGAGAAAAACGCTCAACAGAGGCCGTAGAGATATATCACTCCACCCAACTGTAATTGTTAGGGGTGAAGCACTTTCATGGATGGGTCAGCATTTTCATTGTTGACTGCTTCTTCGGGCCTGAGCAACTTTCGACGCAGTTCTCCGTTCTAGTGCTCGACAGATGAGGTCGCCTGCATCCACAAGTTTGTCCAGATTTACCTCCTTAAAGAAAAATGCAATAACGAGAGTTGATGAGTTGTTTTCTCTTGGAATAAACTTGGTAATAACAACGCAAGTGCACTGTTTATGGCTCTGACATCAATAGCTGCACAATGATGAAGACGATGACAACGATAATGACGATGAACGCGCCCGAATTACAGACAAGGAACCCATAACTGGGAGCGTCCATCTACATTAATGGGTTTGTATGCCAAAACAGGATTAGGCGAGTTATTTTTGGAACGACATTTCGTGCACCATAATGCATAGGCAGGCACTTTTATCTAATCAAATAGCTTAGTATGGCAGCGATTATGCCATGCATTTTTTGCACAGAGGACAGTGCTTGCAACCATGGCAATCACTTTTCGCGGGGATTTCAAACACTAAAAGTAACCGGGTGTAATCCTGTGCTGGTGACCCGGACTATAACACAAGGACGCTCCTGATTATGAGGGCCTGACAGAAGAAATTCTCTAATAATGGAGGGGGTTGCCATCTCCCCACCTCTGTCATATTTTCACAGGCACTTTATCGGCTTGTGGGGATGGCCAGAGTCAAAAAATGACCTTAGCCTTAGCGCATTGGTTAGCGCTAGCGGGATTTGATCTCAGGAAGGTCTAAAGCTCTTAACAACAGGTTCCCGTTGTTCGAAGGGTGGAAATTGCTATCCACTGGATAATTCAATAGCTTTTGCTAGCGCTTATCCGCAAGACAGTGATTTATGCCGTGGATACAGCATTATCCATCTATTGAACAATCGAGGCTTGTCATGGAAGGCCAATGTACCTCGTCAGCTGATGGTAATTTTTAGTGCTTTTTCCTTTACAGACACTGCCCCTAGTCGTTTGTATTGAATACTGATACTTGCCGTTTTCTTTATCAATGGGCTTTTCGTGTTTGGTACAAATTTTCAGTAGCCAAATGTGGCGAACTGTTGAATTCGCCGGTAGGAACAACACGAGAGAAAGGCAAGCGAAAGGCTCAAGACTGTGAACCCAAGAGTAAATTACCGTGGACGGGTTACCTTACGGTCATAAGGTCTCACAACAAAGGTTTTACAATATATTTTAGAGCCCTTAAATTTTGAGCCTAAAACTGACACAGGACCCATTGATTTGAATTTGCATCACTCCGCTTTGTGATTGGCCAAAAAGTCTCATGCCACTTTAGTAACCAATCAAAAACAAAACCCGAAGCAAACTGTGATTTAATCGCCCGTGTTTCCCCCGCGATTTGCAGCGGCTCAGTGGATTTGCTCCGAGATCTGAATTGTCCATTTGTCTGCTACTGCTGCTATTGGTCAAATTAATACCTAGGGTTTGATGCGACAACACTGTTGCAAAGTGATCCCAATACACTGCTGGATGTCATATTTGGGTTTACGATATTCCTTACCTGCTGTACCTATTCCAATAGTGTCACCAAGCGAGATTTCATAACATCCCATGTCTAACAAGTTCTTTGCAACCTTAACAGGAAACAAAAACGAAATTTACCTGAGAAATTAGCATGTCAAATTTTCGAAAAGAGAAAATCCATTTCACAATTTGAGAAAAAAAAATTGTATATATATATTTATATCTATCATCACTTAGTTCAGTTGTTTTTCTGCTTAACTTTCAAGGCACCATCACTTTAGATGTTATAGCGTCATACGGTTGTCCAGTAGTTTGGGAATAAAAGTCCTCTGGCGTGAAACAATAAACAGACACAGCCGTTTCCAAAAGGGCGGTGCCCCACCAAATTTTAAGAGAACATGGATGATAGTCAAATCCTTTCTTCTCAAATTGTAAATTAGCCTTTCTCTTCAAATAAGTAAATATTTCCAACAATTCAGTCAGTGTTAACTTCTTGAAACCACTGATGTTCCCTTAAAAAGGTTTCTTTAAAAGATGGCTGGCTCTACGCAATGAACACATCTATGGACACTGATTAATTTGAAAATTTGTAACTTCAGCACTGATGTCATTAACACATACCATTGCAACTGCTTTTGGTGCGATATAACCTTCATACGGACACCCCACCACGCAGGAAACATATCTGTAAAATTGTAAATTGTTTGATCTCAAGTGTACATTTCTCAAAAGCCCCGGGACTTTGCGAGCGTATTTTGGATGCAACTAATTCCTGTTTCTAGGCTTGATATCCTGCAACGCGGACATGATATTCTTATCTTAAAAACATGTTGAAATACCAGCTTTTTAGAATACGCAAATTGCAGTTTTTTCATGTGACTTTCGGTCCCAAAATGGTTTTGGAACATTGGACATACACACGCCAGGCGTTATAGCATAACTTGATAAAGTAAGATCCTGAGAGTGAGTCAAGTCCTGACAAGGAATGTTGTTGATGACATTGACTGGCATTTCAACAACTTGAGCAAAAGTCATCTCCAGGTGATCTGTGTATTGCCACTGTAGTAGAAGTGACCCGCCTCATTAATTGAAGGCACTATGCCATGCACTTTTAGGCAAAGACATTTCATACTACCATTTTCAAGTTCAAAACTCATGTTTAGCTACTGATTCTTAAAATCCCTCGGCTCCAAAAGCTGTGGCATAGCTCCTTTAAGACTGAATAGTTCTATTGTGGTCATAAAACCTAGCCCAACGGAGTGAGTACCTGGGTAGGTCGGCATGTGTGGAGGGGACTGAAGGGTATGAGAGAAAGAGGAACGCTACAATTCTGCAATCGGTATCACGTACTTGACAATGCTTACATAAATTTGTGGGGAGTTTTAACTGGCTGATTTGACAGCTTTTTGTCCATGGTGACTGGCCAGATTAATTACTAAGATTCGGTGCTGGCCAACTGGACTGCTATTGCACTACAAAAATAATCGAAGAGTGGGATGGGCCCAAATTTCCTTCTCTCTCTTTTAGCCCTGCCCACTTTCATCGACGAGTTCCAAGAGTTCGACCGTACCGTGGTAAGTGGTTAACAAGCCACTTTCCGTTGCTGCAGTCAAATTTCTTGAATTAATCAAAGAAAGTGGCTGGGGCACTAAAACAGAGTGGGTGCGGCTGAGATACGACATTCCAGGCGCATTTCACTCGTCAGTGATTTTCATAGTAAATAACGGCCACTGTAATGGCATTCAGAACTTGGGAAATACAATGACAACCTATAGGTTTTAAGTGATTGCTAAAATATCAGACGGAGATCTGTAAGGGCACTGACAATAGCGAGCCCTAAGCAAACCATTGTAAATCCATACAGACCGGACGCTAATATTCTATCTGAGTAGCAAACTGAATGTGTGATATTGTAGGTTAATTTATGGTATTGAGGGTCCAAAATACGCAATAAGCATTTTCATGCCGATTTCACCTGGTTGAAACCGCGTTTCTCTGGCTCAATGTCATATTTCAACTGATTGGACAATTTGTATAGCTTGCATATTATAAATAATGTCCTCTCATTAAGCAGTTATTTCATGTCTTATCTTAAGCAGGGTTCGTACTCTTAAGAGACTTTCCATGAACTTTTCCATGACTTTTACCAGTTTTCCATGACCGAAAGTTTAGCTGTCACTTTAGAAAATTGTCAAAATCATCCTTGTTTTGGGGTATTTTCTGACATATAACTCGCCCGTATTTTACTGTCCCTGCTTTGACATCTGCAATAATTTACCTACCAGACATAACTAAAATTTTCCATGACTTTCCATGACCGATAATTAAACTCCATGACTTTCCAGGCATAGAAACTGAAATACTAAAATTCCATGACTTTCCAGGTTTTCCATGACCCATACGAACCCGGTTAAGCTCCAAAACTGTTAGGAACAAAAGCGCCACTTATGGAGGATTGGACTAGTTGAGCATTATATGCTTGAATTTCAGTAGTGGTGTACGACCCTCGGCGACCCTTTGGACGGTTGGAAAAATTTGCATTAGGCAGGAAATTCAAATTTGGGTGCCCAAATTTGAAATGGAAAGAAGCGGTCTGATTGGTGGCTCGACTGGAAATAGGTCAAGCCAAACCGGAAGTGACGTCCATCCCTTCCCGTTAAGTGAGAAGCCTTTGACCTTGCACTCCGTCTCGGCATAGTTGCATTCATACCCATAGTTTTTAGGACCCCCAGAGCAGAATCCCACGATGTACTGAGCAGGGTCCAGTTCTTCGGTGAATTCGCCGAGATGTGTACCGAGTGACATCGGGTTGGCCAGGATGATGAACGTAGAGGACCGAGTCCATGTCGTAGTACAGGACACGATCCAGAGTTCCAGCACTTCATACAAATGCAAGCGCACCCAGCAGGTTGTGGATGCCACGACGAAGACCTTGGTGTTGACGATGAGGGCCGCGCAGTGGTCTTGGACACGGAAATGCACTTCCACAGTGTTCCTCCAGAGAACTCACGTAGCAGATGTCATGCTGATCACTGTCCATGAAAAGGCAGAAGGCGTGCAGGTCGGTAAATTCTCTGACTTTTATCAAGTTGTCCCGAAAATGCCCCACATGGAGTTCAGCATGAGCTTGGACAAGGACTGCTGACCTGGATTCTTGGCGATGTTGGCCCGATCCAACCAGATGCCTTTGTGCTGTGCAAAATCCTCCGCGTACGCTTGGCGTTGTGCCTCTGTGTTGCAACCGCTGGGCCAACCCGACGCTTCGGTCTTGATCTGAAGCCAGGTGTCCACGTAGTTGGCAAACAGCCCGATGTGAATCTCGGCAAAGTGGCAGACCTAGGGAATCGATCAAGAAAGATGAATGAAGAGTCAAAGAAAGGTCAATGTCGGGTTTTGGGGTGTTCTCACCTCGTGCACATACTGGATGACATAACCCATCTCTACCGCCTTCAGGAGCTCAGTGTGGTTGCAGCCAAGGGGTGTCTCCTGCAAGGGTTTGTCAAGGTCCTGTTCCACACATGACCGGCACAAGGGAAACAGAGTGGCTGGGGAAGGATCGTACACAAAGCCAGCCCAAAGTAAAACGACAGGTCCGTGGTACCTGGTTCGTAGATGAACATCGAATGGCCAAATGGGATACCGACCGTACCTGTTCAGTCACAGGTACAGGTACAGGCTGGTGTAATCCACTTTCTTCGGTGAATTCGCCGAGATGCGTACCGAGTGACATCGGGTTGGCCAGGATGATGAACGTAGAGGACCGAGTCCATGTCATAGTACAGGACACGATCCAGAGTTCCAGCACTTCATACAAATGCAAGCGCACCCAGCAGGTTGTGGATGCCACGACAAAGACCTTGGTGTTGACGTTGAGGGCCGCGCAGTGGTCTTGGACATGGAAATCCACTTCCACAGTGTTCCTCCAGAGAACTCACGTAGCAGATGTCATGCTGATCACTGTCCATGACAAGGCAGAAGGCGTGCAGGTCGGTAAATTCTTTGACTTTTATCAAGTTGTCCCGAAAATGCCCACATGGAGTTCAGTATGAGCTTGGACAAGGACTGGTGACCTGGATTCTTGGCGATGTTGGCCCGATCCAACCAGATGCCTTTGTGCTGTGCAAAATCCTCCACGTACGCTTGGCATTGTGCCTCTGTGTTGCAACCGCTGGGCCAACCCGACGCTTCGGTCTTGATCTGAAGCCAGGTGTCCACGTAGTTGGCAAACAGCCCGATGTGAATCTCGGCAAAGTGGCAGACCTAGGGAATCGATCAAGAAAGATGAATGAAGAGTCAAAAAGAAAGGTCAATGTCGGGTTTTGGGGTGTTCTCACCTCGTGCACATACTGGAAGACATAACCCATCTCTACCACCTTCAGGAGCTCAGTGTGGTTGCAGCCAAGGGGTGTCTCCTGCAAGGATTTGTCAAGGTCCTGTTCCACACATGACCGGCACAAGGGAAACAGAGTGGCTGGGGAAGGATCGAACAGGATGGAGGATGGAACAGAGTGGCTGGGGAAGGATCGTACACAAAGCCAGCCCAAAGTAAAACGACAGGTCCGTGGTACCTGGTTCGTAGATGAACATCGAATGGCCAAATGGGATACCCACCGTACCTGTTCAGTCACAGGTACAGGTACAGGCTGGTGTAATCCACGTACTGGATCTCTTCCCCTCGGTGGGCATTGACCAAGTGGTACAGCCAAGCTGCATTGCTCTGTCCACCGAAGAACGCGTCCTGGGGCTGTAAGGGAGGCTGCAGAGTCACCTTGTCCACAAATGCTTGGACCTTGGGATCAACCGCCTTGAGGGACTGCCACTCGCATTCCCACATACGTGGAAACCCTGATGGCATAGGTGCCACAACTGAGCCATGGTGAAGTGATACACGTCCTAAATGGACCAGTCGTCCAAGCAACGGAAGGTCTCGGACCACCTGGGGTGGCACTTGGGGCACCCGTGCCAGAAGCAACCCAAGAACTCGTAGACCATGAGTGTCTTTGTCAGGCTGATCCTGTCCATCACGCCGCTACTCTGGTCTGCCAGCTAGAATGGGACTGGCCCTACCGTCGACGCCGCAACGTGGATCCCAAGCGCCGCACCACTCATCTGGCCTGCCGCCATGAGGCTTACCACACCTGCCATCGACACTGCAATGCAGATCCCGAGCACCGCGCCGCTCGTCTCACCCACCGCCATGATGCTTACCAGGCCTCCCATCAACACCATGACACAGATCCCGAGCTTTGTGCTGCTCATCTGGCCTGCCAGCAAGAACGGAACCAAGCCTCCTGTCGTCGCCTCCGAGCAACGTGCCGCCTATTTGGCCCAAGACTGCAGTCGGGCCTTGACCTTCCCGCAACAGAATCGAGATCGGGTCTGTGGATCCTGAGTGCCATGCCACTTATCTGGCCCAAAAATGGGTAAGGCACCAGGCCAGAGACTGCCACGAAGTTGAGGACTGCGATGCCTGCCGCTTGTGCTGGCATTGCAGGGGGTTCGACACCTCTTGGATGCCGGCCTGCCAAGCCCGCCTGCTGCAGTGGCAACCTGACCTGCCGAGTCTCCAGACACCTCTCCAAGACAGACCATGCCACAGCCAGTCTGTTTCCTGCTCTTCCTTCTCGACCTCCATGGACTCGGACCTGGTCTTCATGGGTTTCTTTTTGACCGCTTTGACGCCGGTGGCTTGCATTTCTTCAAGCCAGGCTTCTTTGGGAAGCGGCGGCAGTTGTGGTGGGGGACTTTGGGTCACATGCCTATACTCTCCTCCTTCTTGATCACCACCCCTCGGCTCAGACCAGGGCCCTCCACGGGCACAGCTGTTGCTTTCATGTCGGCCACCAGTGCCCAGCCTTGCGGGGTCTTGTCCGCGCGGACCATGCATTGCAGCCATTTTTCCAAGGCCAGGGTGGTCAGATCCACTTCAGCATCTCCTGCTGCCTCAGCGCATCGGGCCTAACAGGGGCAAGGCCGTGAATTGCCGCAACCGTTTGGTGGTGTGTTGCCAGGCACTGGACACGGGTTTGATGTGTTCCAAGGCTTCAGAGGCCGACAACGCCATGTCAGCCAACAAGCAGTCTTTCTTGGCACCTTTCCGCCCGGTTCAACAACAGATTCTCTGCCCCCCTGTAATACTGAACCAGCTCGGGCATCTCTTGCTTGGGAATCACAATCATCTCTTCCATGTTCTTTTTTCATGGTCGTCGATGTGTGCACGTCACACACAATTCCACTTGCCTGTCGATTTCCAGTCGATTACACCGTTCGCAGTACAGGAGGGGCTGCTGCTGCATCTTCTCGCACAGCACCTTATTATATCATTCCAAGACCGAGCGATAGTCCCGTTGCCACCAGAGCATCTCTTCCCACAACCAGGTGTTCTCGGCATTGGCGTCTTGCAAGAGTTGCATCAGGTTTTGAAGGGTAGCACTCATCGACACCTGTCTCTCAGGTTCATCCATAATCCCACGCTTTTCTGCGACATCAACCACACACATGCCCATTCAAAGAATTCTTGCATTTCCCCACTTTGCGCAACACCTTTTTATGTTTGACGAGCTGGGCCATCAATGTTGGCAACATGGGCATGCATTTCTTTAACAGGTTCAACACCAATTTGCTGACAGTGTTGATCTGGTCGCCGTTGGCATATTGCAGCAGTTCGCAGCAAGTCCCTGTTCCACGGGCATCTTGCAAGAGGGCTTGCTGGAACGACAACTTACGCCACAACTGTTTCATCATGGTCTGTGTGCCACGGTCAGAAAGGTCCTTTTATTGTCAACGTTTCCTGGTGGCCACCTGGAAGGCTTTCTTGGCGGCATACCTGGCGGCACCCCCGATGGCCCCTAAGGTGGCCGCTTTGCCAGCAGCGATGGCGGCCTGCAGAAAGGCCAGCAAGGGAAAGAGACCCCTGGTCTGATGGCAGCATCCTCCTGCTCGTCTCCCCATGTTGATGATTGTTGTCATCATTGTCCCTTCCCTGTGGTTCGACGCTCACAGTGTGGTGGCTGCTTTTGTACCTTTGGGGGGACCAAAGGGTGGGCGCACCCGTCCACGTAACATTCGCCTCGCACCCGCACGTACTCTAACTAGGTGGCCAGGCATCAATCCGTCAACGGCGGCTCCTTGTCCGCCACTACATCGTCCAATGTCTGCACCTTGATAAAAAAACTTTACACATCGTCAGAAGGCATGCCGCAAACGTACGTGCGCAATACCACCGGGCCATGTCCACTTTGAAGGCAAACTTTTTTAAGTCCATCCAACCTTTGACCACCGTGCTCAAGGCCGGCAGGCATGGAACCAACAGGCTGTCGTCCAACAAGGGGCCCACCATCAACCCCACCGCCACGATCACCAGGGCCAAGCCATTCCACACCGTGTGCACCCATCGCACCCGACTGAAAGTGTGGCGATGACACCACCATTGCTGGTGGTAGAAGGCAAACAATGAATCCAACTGTTGCAAGGATGTCAACAACGACATGGGGGTCTTGGCCATGGTCTTCTTCTTTAAGAGGGTGGTGTTGACAGGCGTGACGAGGTTAAACGCAACACAAGAGGTCCACCGTCTTTATAGAAGCATACAACGAAGCCCTCACAAGAGCCGTCACCCAGGCTCTGCCCTTGAACCGAACCAGATCCTTCAGGTTCCACATGGCCTGCTCTGTGTTAAGGCATTGTCAAGCCACGTCTCCATCATGCCGCATAGCTGGGAAACAGATTCGTAGCCGGGACTGTCCTCCAGGAACTGGCTGAAGAACAGATCGGGGATGAAAGTTTTCATCTGAGAGACGTTTTCTTTCTACAAATTGAATTCTTCAAGGCAGGGAATCGAGTTGCAAGTCCAATGGGACGGGGCGATCGCTCGGATCCCCAACACGTCCCTGCTTGGCAAATTAATTTTTTTCATTAAAATCGTTTTTTAAATTCATTTTTTGGTGTGATTTCCGGTTTGGCATGATGTGACCTACGTCCGGTTGGCGTGACCTATCTCCAGTCAAGTGTGAAGCGTGACATCACGTCTGATGACGTCACCCTTTGAATCCACCAATCAGAACGCTCCTTTCCATTTCAAATTTGAATTTCCTGCCTTATGCAAACCACTACTCATTTCTACTTACTTTAACTTGAAAACATACACTTACATCAGCTCAGGTGAGCAACAAAACACGATCGACCTTTGGCCACCTTTGTATGAAGAGGTTAGTTTTTGGTCACATCACGTGAGGACAAACAACAGAAAATCCGTTTCTGCAGATTTTTTTCAGCAAAAAATTTTCAATCCTCGATTAAATTAAAGCTTTTCAGCTCATAAGCTGATCTAGGTAACATACTATACCATACATAGCCATACTATCCTGTATATCCCCTATGAAAACGGAGCATATTCTGGTCTCGCCGTTGTATTTTAGTCCCACATCCCGCAAAACCTATGTTGGACCCTCAGAAATCTGTATCCAAATTACAGAATAACTGTTAAGTAATTTGGACACATCACTTATAACCCTAAGGATAATGAGAGATACCGAACACAAAAAATGAAAGAAGAAGACAGATGAAATCTCACCCTCTGACTGGAATGTTGTTTTGTTTGGCTGCTTCACAAACAGCTTCAAATCTCTGCAGACTCTCTGAAATGGAGCAGTTAATATTCTTTCTGTAGGAGACAAATGACAAAACAGAGCAGCAAGTCACCGCAAGCTTGGGAATGTTAAAACGTTAACTTGTGTACTGACTGGCATCGGAGGCGAAACGGACTCGCAAGTACCCGCAAGTTTCACCACACGGTCACTTAAACAATGGAAAACGTGTGCCTATTTCCGAAGAAATTCGAGCTCCATCAAATTGAACGAAAGTCATCGCAAGTGCACGACCGGGGCTTCAGACAAAGTTAAGTAAGAGTTGGCCCCCCTGAAGCACCTACGTCCAGGATTGCAGGAAATGAGATGCAAGCTCATTTTCATAAACATCACAA
>BLFK01001130.1:15356-41314 GCA_014634185.1 Astreopora myriophthalma
TTTTTTTTTTTTGACTTTTTACAAAACCTGTACAAAATATATCCCGGAAAACCATTTAAGTATGAGGGTACAAGCGCATGAGCTCATTTACAGAACTACCCTAACATGAAATATAAAGGGAATGAATACGATCAAAAACAGGTTCTCAGGTCTCTCAAACAACGAAACAGCGGCCATATCGGTGAACAGAAACAGTCCTCGAGGAAGTGAACTTCATTTTTATGCAAATACTTGCTTTTGTTTCATTGAATCAACGTGGCAGCTAGTCACGTTATTTGCAACGGTTCGTTATATGACCTCTTTATGAATTCGATGATTTCTCCACTTTCCCAGACTGAAGTGAAACTAGGCGGATTAAATTATGCTAATATTCAACAATTCAGGGTCGAATCATTTTAGCAGAAGTAGGGACGTTAGAAATTAGAGGAATTTGTATGCGAGGAAGACTTCCAGTAACGCTCCAAGCATTTTACAGCAAATCCTATTTCTCTACGGGTTCTCAAACTGTTGTAAGGTTTCTAACTCTTAAGAAGCATAAAAATCAGACTTTTTTTGTAGCGCTTAATCATGAAAAATTTCTCTGGAGGGCGGTTAAAGTACTGAATTCTTAAGTTTTCAAATGGCCCGTTGTTCAGTGGTACGGGTCTGAAAATGTGCATTCTGGCGAAGTGAAACATGATCTTTTCCTTTCTGGAATTCATGCAGCTTCTGCCGCAAGTTTACTGTTTCGTTAATAAGGTCAATAAAGTTGGCCCTTCACCCACCAACCTTGTTCCCAGGCACTCTCTCTCTTTTCCTTCGTTGGCGACAAGGAAGGAAAAAAGAGAGCCTGGGTTCGAGGTTGTTCACCCACGTTTCATTGGTGTGACATGGGCATAGCTGAAAGTCACGCACAGTCCAAGGTGACGTCAGCTGGGAAAACGACTCGTCTTCGATACTGAACAAACTGGGAAATGCTCCCTTTTTATGTCAGCGCCGCAAAAGACAAGTGCATCCAAGGTTCAGTGTAGCTCAAGTTATAGGTCGAAAGTCAGCTGATATGTCAACTTTCCAAACTCACGACATAAAAATCGTTAAAGTTTACTCTGAGCAAGAAATCAGCCCAATAAGACTGGTATCCGCGATGAACAAGCTTGCTGACCACTGCAGAAAACAAACAAACAACAAAGAAAACAACGTATAAGATGAAAGACAATACGCACATTGAGAATGATTTTTTTTCTTGAAAGTGACGCAGGCTTTGTTGGAAAAAAAAATCCGAGTCTAGCAGGAGTCGAACCCGAAGAAAATGTTAAAAGAGGTCTGTTCAGAGGATTAACATCTATCCAGAAAGTTTGAATTTAGGGTCATTTTGTCTACCATGAGCACTATGCATGATGATGATCAAGTCTCATTTCTGAACAATTATTTTGGAACCTATCACAACTTCCCAATATTTTACGAGGGAATTCGTTTCATCTGCACTGCTTTGCGAATGGATTGATGTGTTTCTGCGTTGTATCGCGCGTTGAGAGCGAGGCCTGGCGGTGAAACAAGAGATTCCGATGTAAACATGGATAAGGCGTATTCACGATATACGAATCTTGCCCAAATCGCCATGTAACAGTTAATCTATAGTCGCACATTTGTGAAATATACATTAGCACCCATAACAGCTGTATTAGCTGAGGCCCCGCTCAAGTTCCTCATAGCACTTTTAGTTCAAATTGCTTTTCCAGTATTTTGGCCGATATTCAAGATAATTCACTGCACGTCTCTGAATCTATTTCTTCTTTGGTTGTACTGTTTCTTTTTTTACTTTGTGTTTTCTTTTATAATATAATATGTGTGTATAAATATTGAGTATAGTGTGAAAAACAAAGAATTGAATTGAACTGCAGATGAATGAATTTAAGGCAGACTGAACGGACGAGACACTTTCTTATTTCCCTGACATGGCTGATCCGGTTAAGAAAAGGGGAAAATATACGCAAGGAAATTTCCTTTGAACATTACGGCCGCTTCATGTCTCAATAGCATACCTTGGGATAAATAAGCACGAGTAAATTCTTTTCAAAGACTGACAAAATTTTGCACTCTTTGCAACTCTTTAGTGCATGCAATTTTATTTTCGCCATCAAGAGGTAGCGCTTGATTGGCTCTCTGTGAGTTATTAACCAATCAGAATCAAATTACACTTTTTGCACTCATGTTGCGTGTAAGCTGCATTGCTGTTAGTGTTTAAGGCAATCAGAATTGGCTAATTTTTTTCATGTTTATTACTCTGTAAACTCAACTGAACTGTACCTGTAAAAAGAAACCGCGAATACTCTTTGAACGCCTTGTGAGTGTCACACATGATGTAGAAGGCTGGGTGACTCACGTGCCCAGTGTCGGGGTCTTGTTGCCATGGAGATGCCAAAAGCTGCGTGCGTAGTTTGAGTATGAGTTTGCCCATATCAGAGATGATGCTCATGACCGGCTCTGCTTTGCGGTTCAGAAGGGAACGGAAGATGACCTTTCGCAAATACTCTGCGTGTTGATCGTGTAAATCATCCAAGCTTCTCACCTGAAAGGAAACAATGACATCAATTTCTTGAACGAACAAACGTCTGTGTAAAGCCCCGGCTACACGATCAAACATTTCTTCCCAACACAAAAAGTTGGATGAAAATGTTTGACCTAGATCAAACATATGTAGAGGTTAGCGGCTGAACGGTCAAACATGTTTATCCAATACGATGTTGGACGGAAATGTTTGATCGCTTAGCCGGGTTTTAAGTCGACTAACACCGGAGTGAAATAGTCAGGGGATGGGTGGACGGAAGAAAACGAACTTCTCCCCCACCCACCCATGCACAAGGAAACAAAATGTCTTTTCCGCTGGTATGCACAGAACTTTTCAGTGTCTTTTGCACCTTTTGGAGTCCGTAGTCCTTTTTTATAAATTCGGTTCCATTCAGTGCTTCTTCGTAATACGCCATGGGTCCTCAAAACAGCGTTAGTTTGGATTCCCTGTGCATTCAACCATCAAACGGTTTTGTTTTGCTTTGTTTTGTTTTAATCATAGTGGTTTCAGTTTAGGAGGAAAACAATTTATGTGCGTTCGAGGGCAGTGAATTCCTACATTGAGAAGTCCTTCCTGGAACTCTGACCACGTGACGTTGAGAATCTGGTTTGACAAGTATCCTTCGAGGTTATGAACGAAGTGCTGCATCTCATGCCTGACAAAAAGCAAATCAAAGACAGCGACAGCGAACTTCAAATGAGAGCTGGGGTCTCCCGGTAGTTAGGGTGAGGACTTCCGAGCTGGAGAATTAGCGTTCGAGTACTCCTCTAGCCGTTTCTGTTTCTGCTCCAGCACTCCCCTGGACGTACTTCGTTTTTCAAGAGCAAACTAGTACGAGGAGCTCCTTGATCTCAATCTCAAAGGTTTTCAACGTTTTATCATTTCAAAGCTGTTTTTGTTTGTGTGGCCTTATACACCATAAGCCTTTTCGAGACATCACGCGGCACCGGCCACTTTTGCTGGGAAGAATGGGCCAGACCACGACGCTGGTTACTCTTTACAAAGTGAGGGCAAGTGAGAAGTCTTCCTTAGAACAGTTTTCGAAGGAAAAGTAGAACCAATAACCATCAAATAAAATGTCGCACTTGGACACGCTTTGAAAAAGAGGCTGAAGTGACGAAAACAACGATTTTCGATCCAGTTTTAAAGTTAACAATACTGAAGCTTAATCTACAAACCTGAAGAGTTGAAGCTGACGAAGTTGTGATGACATCGCTGCGTCCCGTGTACACGCTAAATTATAAAAGCAATGTTGTCAGAATCTGAACAGATCTCTTGGACTACGGGTCGTTCTACCAGTGAGCAAAACAATTGGTTTTTTCACAGTTTCAAATGTGCACTTCCACATTGAAGTCAACACCAAACCACCTTGGTTAGTGACCTGAGGATCGGACGTTTTCGGCCGGAAAATTGCTTTATTAATCCGTCTTCTTTCGTTTTTCAAGAGCAAACTAGCTCGATGAGCTTCTTGATCTTAATCTTCAAACATTTTGAACGTTTTATCATCTCAAAGCACTGAACAAAAGTCGAGATTCTGATAACGAAAAGAGAATGTGAGCGATTGAAACGAAAAACTCTGTAATGACTTGACAAAAATTGCGACAAAATTAGCTTGCGCCAGAAGTCCATAACTCAGAAGTCTCGATCTGGAATGCAGCCCATCAGTTTACGGTATTATCTATTTTTAGAACGGCTGCTGCTAGATTTGCACATTTTTGCCATGATTTGCACTTAGTACGAGCAATCGCTCGTGAGACTCTTGGTTGCGGACCAATGAGACGCGCTGTGGTTATTAGGCCCAATCTGACTGGCCATTATTTGGCGGGACCTGTATTCTAAATTTAGATAATACCGTAAACTGATGGGTCAAGGCCAAATGAGACAGATCGAGACTTCTGGGTCATGAACTTCTACTTGCGTTAAGGGGTGTTAAGTGACATGCTAGACAATGATCTGGACTCACCAATATGCTTCAAGTGAAACCAAATATCCCGTAAAACCCACGAAAGTCGTTTTAGCCGCAACATAAAAGAGAAAATCTGTGGAAAATAGCAAAACAAATGGTCATATAGCGCAATACACACGAGGACGTTATCTTTAGTAACACCCCTATGAATGGTTTAGAGATGTATTTCTATGAATCGTTAGACTAAACCAAGCAAGTTCGCATTCTGACAAACTCATTCCCAAGATCCCTGTCATTCTCAACCCCTGGAGGGAGAGAGGGAGAGACCTGACAACGAGATTGGCCTTCTGACTGGCTAAGTAAGGGCATTTCCATCTTCAACAAATAAGCTGCAGGGTAAATAACCACAACTTTGGCTTTGGCTGTCAGCTGATAAGTATGCTTTTCATTTAGCTCGTTGAAACTGCTTTTAAGAAAAATCTTTGAAAAGCATAGGGAGTGGTTGTCCAGTCTCTCGAGCCAGGGGCTCATGTATGAAACGCTCGACAAATAACAAATCAAAGAAGCAAATCAAATGTCAAATATTGGTTTTTGAGGAGAGGGGAAAACCGGAGTACCCCGGGGACAAACCTCTCGGAGCAGACAAGAGAACCAACAAACTCGGCGCACATACGACATTTAGTCCGTGACTCGAACCCGGGCCACACTGGTGGGAAGCGAGTGCTCTCACCACTGGGCCAACTCTGCTCCTCAAAGTTTACACTGCTTAAGGATTACCGTAATTTTGAACAACTGCGCCCTGTGAGCAAACAACCTCACCTAAAGAGCCTGACACAATCAAAGGGCGCGCAGATGTTCGTTCTGTAATCATCTGTTCGAATGATAACATAATCGGACAACTGCGTGCATGGCTCCAATTTCCAGTGTTTACAGTGTTTCTATGGTGATTGAAACCAAAGCTGTTGACTGATTGATTTAAAATACAACTTTGAATGTGATTGGCTTATTGGACTGTCCGATAAAACACTCGGCAGGTAAATTAGGGGAAAATAGATCTTTCCAGCCACTCACAATCCAGGAAATTGTATTTTTTATTATCAACCCAGATATTGTTATCAGTGTCACGTAGCGCCTTACGCACCTTGCATGCCGACCACGCCATGCTTCCAAAAGCTCCCTCAACGAGTGACTTACCTTGTTGTATCTAACAATTGATTTTTCGGTGATTACGATATTAACCGGCCATTCCACTGTATATCGCAATTCGAGAAAGTCTAATGTTCCCATTTCTGAAAAAAAAAAAAAAAAAAAAAAAAGGAGAGGTCAAATTAAAAACTGGCTTCCAGGACTTCCTGTTACCGCCAGCCACCCCGAATTCCTTCAACAAACGAGAAGTATTTTTTGCAGACTTACCGTTTTGTTTGAATATATCGGGAAGAGTTTTGAGAGCAAAGGCGAGTTGTTGCGCATGCTCAGTAATGCCAAAATACACGGACGACTGAAGAGCTTTTGTCACAATGCCATTCATCACGGTAGCGGAACACATTTCCCGCGGGGACATCCCTGAAGCAAGCTTAGAAGAAGAAAAAGATGAAAATCAACGCTTTACAGATGCTATTGAACTAGCTTGTTCAGTCCGTATTGGGAAAATATTGGTCGAGTTCCTGTTTTTCAAGTTTACTGACCAAGCTTGAAAGACGAGGTCCATAAAGTTGCAAAAAGGAACAAGACCAATATTTCCCCAGTACGGTCCGAACAAGCTAATTCAATAAGGTTTTATTATGTTGGTTCTCTTGCGTAAGGTTTTCTATTCCTTGAGTCTTGTTTATCCCCAACCGACATTATTATCGTTTGGAAAGTAAAATTCGTCTGTTTCGTACTGGAACTCCGACATTATTAAGTGAAAAGCACTTCTTACATTTTTCTTTTTATCTCCGCGAAAACTGAAACAGTCTGCCAACCTCTATACCTTGCTTCGGGACTGGTCCATCTTAGTGGTCCGTATCGCAAAATTCGGACCGCTCAGGGAACCAATCAGAATTCTCCTTTTCACCTAGGACTAGTCTGCCTGTATAATAGAAAGCTGCACTTTGCTTTGGTTTCGGTTGATACTCGATGTCTTGCAAGCTTACAACCTTCTGTGGCGGTGATGGGGACGCACGACTGAAGAAGGGTCTGTTAGCTCCAAGAATATAGGACTTCCGGTTTAATTGCCCATATGTACTCACTTTTTACGTTGGAGTTCTCTTTTACTTCAGGTCATTTGCACCGCTTTAAAAGCCAGTCAAAATTAGAAATTCAATGGATGCTTACAGAGTGGCTCGTTGTTTTGAGCTTGTGCAGTAAGGACGTTGAAGATCGACAAGCTCCTGATATAGTAAATTGGAATTGCTCCAGGTAGTCCCCGGTTCAATTCCTCAGCTGTGTTTGTAGACAGCCAACTGGTCTGTCTCCCGCCATTTGGGATGCTTCACTCTGTTACGTTCATTTGTATAATTTGTTTCACTGGCCCTCAGAAGCCCCTCAAGGGGAGAAGTAAATTATTATTTTTTTAAGTCAATTAAGTTAATAAGTCAACAGATACCTTTTCAAACAGCTGATTTGAGAGCGTAAGCGAAAACTCGCCGTCTTCCATGAATAGTAATTTCTTGAACAAGTGAAAGTGTCTGTTGATCTGTAGATCATCCATAAAGTATGTCACGATTGCCGAGTTTACCAGCGATACCCTGAAACATAAAGCCCTGGTCAAACGGAGCATGATAGTCGATGATAGTTAAAGCGCGCGCGCTCATTTGATCACCAACTATCATGCGCTATCATCGACTATCATCAACTATCATTCACTTTGAGCGTGTTCAAATTCTTCATGATGGTTGATGACAGTTTTTCGCGTTTGACCACGCGCATGATAGTCGATGATAGTTTTTCGGTCAGCTGTATTCCCCCAAAATTGACGGGTTCAGTTTTCGGCACCAGCTTTTCAGTTAACTTTCAGCAAGCTAACAAAATGACTTGATCCACCCCCTTGTCTTTCACCTCTTCCACCAGCGCACTCTATATTCGTTTTCTGTCTGTTCAAGCAACTCAAGGAAAACGAAACAGGTTGCCGCCCTCTTTCGACATGAAAAATTATTCATCCCTGCTTGCAACGCCATGTTTCTTACGACATTATCTTAATTGATTACATCCCCGTTGTGTGTAGCCATGGAGACGAAATATGCAACAATTCTTCCCCAGACTTCCTCGGAACAACTATCATCGACTATCATGCGTTGTTTGACCACCCGTTTGATAGTTGATGATAGTTGATGATAGTTTTGACTATCATCAACTATCATCGACTACTAGAAATACGTGACTCGCAAAACCTCGCGAAGCTAGGGCTGGGTGGGCAGTTAATTTGGAGTGAAAGAATGTGCTGTCTGGGCATAAGTAGTGAACTAAATATAGCTCCGAGGAATTCTAAACAAATAATGACCGAGCGAGTAGCGCGAGGTCATTATTTTTAAGGTGGCCGAAGAGCGAGGCATTATCAGATTCAATGCACCTTTTCATTGTTATAGAACAAAGAAAGCACCCAGGTGGAAGAGGAGGTCATTATTGTGATCAATGGGTGGAAGAGGAGGTCATTATTAAAAATAATCAGTTGACTATTGTAATGGGAAACAGATCAGGGCAACTTTTTTCCACGAACAAATTTCACAAAGTGATTTATCAGCACACTCTTGATCAGCACTGCAAGGATGAAGGACATTTGGCCGCAAGGCCGAAATTCAACATTGGCTTTGCTAACAAATCCTTAAGCAATGCCTCGCGTAAATCCCAACAATGTCAAAGAACTGCGTGATACAGCAAGTCTGTTTTAGGAAACCGCGTGGAGAGCCAGCCATGTTCTAAAACGTTTCAACTCACTGGGCGAGAACGGGCGCCACAACAGATCTCTGAAGTAACACCGGAAGTGACATCAGTTGAGCAGCGTCTGTGTCTTCGTCATCAGAGCCTACCATAAAGAAAACAATGAGCTTCAGACTGGTGCTTATCTGTGGCATGACCCCACAAGCAAACACCGCATTTACTTTAAACACACACATCCTGATTCATTACCTCAAGCACTCTATGATGGCAATCAGTTTAAACTGTTGGTAATCACATGTAACTAAGCTTAAGCAATGTGTTCTACTGTCAAGAAAGGTTACTTTTCTCATAACTCACTGCGCAGACATTTGAAAAGGGACTGCTAACAGTCCCTTCACCCACTTCTGCTACACAAGGAGAGCTTGACACCTGACACTTCAGTTAAACAAGAAGCCGCCCACTTCAGTCATACAAGGAGCTAATCAGCCGAGAGAGAATGCAAGAACCAAGACCCGTGAAGGCTTGGGCTTTTTGTCATTAGTTCTAAGCTGTCCAATCTTCATCGACTTCTTCCGGTTCCCCGCACCATTGTTTTGAATGTCGGGGGAAAAAACCAATGACCTTTAACAGTTTGAGTATCCGTACCGTAAATAGTACCACGTTTTGTTTTACCTTGCGAAGATGGGACAGTACCCAAAGCACCTTGAAGCAGATCAGACATAGGTTTCTCGTCTGAAAATAACGAAACCGTAGACAAAAAGTAACACTTGCGCACAAAGCTAGAAGTAAGGTAAAATAAATTAAGAACCTATATTTGTACTCAGTGGTATTTTATGCTTTGAACTTGTGGAGCCGTGTATGGAAAGAAACAATTCAAATAAACGTAGCAGCGTTATGAAGCTAAAATATAAGGAGGCAACCTACTGACTTCTCACGAAGCGTGGTGGAGTTGAATTTGGGACTACCGGGGACAAATTCATTTGGTGCTCAGAGCGGTATTTGAATTCGGACCCAGCGCCCTAAATACTGGGCCACGCGCCTCACTAGTCTTGGCATCTTTTTTAACTCAAGTCACTGTTAGGTCCAGCAATATTAACTTCAAATGGGCTTTTCGAAAAATGACCAAACAAACGAACAAAAAACAAACATTACTCTACCTAATAAATCAAAGTTGTCCTGAAGCGGTTCCACTTCAGATGCAAGCCACACGTCCTCGAACTCTAACTGTTTGGACTCCGGTTCTACCACTGTGCTCTCTGAAAAGACAACAGAACGAGAATATACGAGTGAGGGTATCGGAACTGAACAGGGAAAAACTGAACAACATCTGCCAAACGGGACTTTGATGCTGACCGGTTTAACGATTAAGGAAATTTCTGGAAACTGGTCGATGATTTCCAGACAAGCAAATGATATGACAAAACAAATCTCGATAAAGCAGAGCGCCTTAACATAACGCACTGCCATTTGGGCAAGAAAAAGTGTTTGTCTGCTGTTAATCCTCGCCTTGATTGGACCCCTCAGTCAACCACAAATACAGCTTTGCCTTACTTGCCAATTAGCCTGCATACAGGATCTTCATTTGGGCAATTCAGAAAGGGATTTTTTGGTTCGATTCCGCTTTCGAGTGCCGCGCGGTTAAAAATCTAAGGGGTTGGGGCGAGCGCTCGCCCCAATCCCTAAGCTTTTGACCGCGCACCGTTCGAAAGCAGTATCGAACCAAAAAACGTCTCTCAATTCCCAAATGAAGAGCCTGTGTGCAGGCTACTAGCCAATCAGACGACACAGAAAGTGCAGACATAAGTACCCAAGCGTGGGGAAAGAAACGAGTGTCTTCGTTGCAATTGGTCTTAGTTTTGCACCTGATTAGAGGTTCACACAGAGCAGGGTTGGCGTAGTGGTGAGAGCGCTCGTCTTCCACCAATGTGGCCCGGCTTCGATTCCCCGTCTCGGCTTCATATGTGGGCTGAGTTTGGTGGTTTCTCTACCCTGCTTCGAGAGGTTTTTCTCCGGGTTCTCCGGTTTTCCCCTCTCCACAAAAAAAAACCAACATTTAATTTGATTTGATTTAATTTGTCATATATGTGAGGCGCATTTGAAAACTGTATAGTTGAATTTGCGCCATAGAAATAAATATTATTATTATTATTATTATTGATCCAATCATAGAGCAAAGCAAAACAAAGCAATTGCGTAATTACTTTTAATTACGTTTGACACTCCATTTAAAACTGCCCTAAACAAGTGACTTTGATTTACGATCAGTTTCCATAGAAAATGCCAGGACTTAGCACAGATTGTTCTTTTTTAGCTTTCTCCATTCATTTTTGCTGAACTTACCCTCAGTGTCTCTGACGTAATACATAATCTTCGTGATTTTCACTGCAGGCTCATGACCACGAGTTGATGCATGCGTCTCGTCTGCTCCGCTCCCCTCCTCACTTGGGTATATGATATCTTGAATAACACTCGAAGGAGGCGCCCCACGCGTGTGACTCGCAAAATGCATTAGTCCTGCTTCTTCCCCTCTTGGGTACAAAATGTCCTGTGCGACACTCTGAAGTGGGGTGCCACGAGTACCCGAGGTCAAAGACGCTGATTGTGTGTCAAGGCCAGGGTACAGAATATCCTGAGCTACGCTAGGGGGAGGGGTCCCACGGGTTGTTTGTTGACTCTCTCCCAAAATGTTGATGTCACTGAGAAGTTTTTGTACCGAAGCATCCGAGGGATGTTGCCATGTTGACCTTGCGCTGTGGTGCAAAATCTGTTCGTTGCTGTTGTCTCGAAAAAGAGAAATCTGGGAATCGGATGGATGGCCGAGAGGGGAGAGACGAGCGCCATACGCAGTGGACGTGTCCACAGACGTGGGATACAAGAGGCTGCTGACAGAGGAGTCACTTGGGTGTCCATGCTCGGAGGGATGCACTTCGACATTAGCCCCTTCCAAAGCATTGCTACTGTACAAGAGATGTTGCGCTGACGAATCTGAAGGGTGCCCTTCTGCGGAAGGCGTCCTAACTTTCGCAGATGCTAGAGTTGTCACGCCACCATATAGACTTTCTTGAGCCGAAGAGTCGGACGGGTGACCTGTCACCAGGGTACCCGCGCTTGAATCTGGAGGTTGGGTTACCAAGCCTGAAGGCTGACTATCCTGGCCTGATGTTTCCATCGAGAGAGTGCTGGGGTACAGAATATCTTGCAATGAAGAATCAGCCACGTGAGGCGTGCTTGTTTGAAACGTAACGTCGTGTATGCCAGAGCCCGGCATCTGCGCCTCGTCTGAGCTTTTTCGCTTTTCAGCGTACATGGAAAATTGTATTGAAGAATCTGAAGGATGCGATTTTGGTAATGGAGAAGCGATCTTTATGTCGCTCTCCGGGGTTTCCCATGTCTTCCTTCCGACGTTTGCTTTCTCTTTAGTCTTTCCAAGCTGGGCAACGCCTTTTCCAGGACTTTCCCAAGTTTTCCTTGTTTTGCTATCACCAGCAGGTGTCTCGGAACTTAGTTCTAAGGGTTGATCGTGTACACCATCATCCTCGCGCGACAGGCCAGCTTCTGCTTCAGCTTTTGCTCCTTTGAAATCAACAGAATCAGTTTCTGCTGAGACTGAATCCGATGATCGATTTTTTTGCTGTTCTGATCTGAGCAGAGCGTCCGTGCGCACACCGCTAGCGATAAGAGACACCAAACTTGGAGTCACCACAGAGGCCGATGATGGCGCATTTTCTCTTTGAGAACCAAGGGCAGGCTTTTCATCAACGTCTTTCCCAGGCTGCGCAGATACTGCAGGGATCTGGGTGCCAGTCCCTTGGGTACCAGACTGCCGGGCCATTTGCTCTCTTAACCTTTCTAGTTGCGCCCGCTCCTGGGTAAGGAACTGGATTCTAGCGGCGTCCAATTCTCCGCGTCGGATGCGCCATTGAGCGCGGAATTCTCTGTATTCAACTTCACGGCTGAGTTCATCGTAGTACTTGATCAGATCTTCCCTGAAGAAAAGAATATAACGCGAATAATGTTCTCGTGGTTGTCGCTCAGCCGGTTAAACAACCACCTAAGAGAAGTGCTGAGGCACTTATAATTTACAGAAATCTAGTTGTGTTCGAATTTTTAAACTCCGAAGCCTGCTTTTTAACAACGCTAGTAGCTAAATAGACATATTTTCCATGACTTTGAAAAAAAGTTTTTCCCTGACTGTAACGACCCTGTTACGTTGATATTATAAGCGAATGTATTTTGCTTTGCGTTTTGTGCACGGCCTCCTAACTGTTCCTCAACCTATTCACGCATAGAGCGGTTCCCAACTGAGTGTCGAAAGTAATTTCGATATTGCTTAGGTTTTGTGTGACTACAGTAAGCGATTGGCTGAAACAGAAATCTCGCCCAGCTAATCAGAGGCACAACCTATCTTGCCAATGGTAAGTGCCAGTGAATCCTGGGTAGTTCCAGTCCTTTGTGGAGGCAAACGGTCAGTTTTGCGATTCATTTGGAATTACAATTTTGACCGTTTGTCCCTACAAAGGACTGAAACTACCCAGGATTTGTTGGGGATTTACCAATAGCCGCAAAATAGTATTCCAACACTCAACTTCGTCCCCAGGGTCTTATCGGCTTTCGACATGGCGGCTCCTCGGGCCGCCATGTTGAAAGCCGAGGAGACCCTGGGGACGAAGTTGTTCCAACACTCAATTGAAAAAGCTGTATCTTTTTCGTCTGGCGAAAGCTAGCGCGTCTGTAGTATTTTATACTGAGGCAGCTATGAAAAGTAAAAACTACTAATCACATTACCTAGCCTTGTTTTTGAGTTCATCCTCTATCGAGGCTGTGGTGACCTCCCTCTCCTTTGCTTCTTGCATATATCTCGCATCAGCTTCTTGTTCTTCTTTTCTTGCCAAAGCTTTATGCTTGAGATTCAAGAAAGAAAAAGAGTCAGAAAAGACGTTGTGTTGACTGTGCTAATTCTACGCCTGGTTATGCAACTAGATTGGGCGCAAAATTCTCCGCGCGGGCGTGAGCGTGTTATGCATGGCACTGTGGGGCGCGCGTCTTGCTTGAAAGTCTTCATTCAAAAACTGAGCAAAAAAACAAGATATTTCTACAAAATATTTACATTGGTGACAAGTAAACAAAGGCAGAGACACAAAAAGAAAATAATTACAATGCAAACTTATGTTCAAAAGACAATCCGTCAAAAAAGCTTGACTTGAAATATTCGGTATTCACACCCGGAAGTGGACTTCTCATTTCTAAGGCGGAGGGAGCTGTGCTTTATACAGCGTACGAAGTAAAAGAGGAAAGAGGGGATGGTAGGGATTGCTGAAAATTCCTCTAAATTCCATCTGACTTCGAAAGGAAAAAGACAGTGCTGGGCAGACAATTAAAGTTAAGGCAGTGTCGATCTTACTTTGAAGGCCTCCTCCATCTGCTCTTTCAGTACTTTCAAGTCTTCACGTTTTTTCAACTCAACAGCATTCTTAGCTTTTTGTATAAGCTCTGTTTGAAAACAACCAAGGTTGAAAAATAGAACTTTTCTGACAACACTATCAACCAAAGAAGATCACAACAAAAACACCGATAAAACATTCAGAACTTTCCACCGGCAATCATATGCCAAATATCACTGATCATTTCACGTTTAAGTTCTCCTGCGTACCTGTTATTTCCGACAGCGCTTTTTCGGTTCTTTTTCGTTCTTCGAGTATTGCCTGCTGCTTTTCGTCCTCGATAGATCTTCTCTGTTAAATTAAACGGCATCCGTTAAAAGTCTGCGTTAAAATTTGAAACTTAACACTTTCAATTTTAATAAACAACAGCAATTAGAATCTTACGCCAGATATGATTTGGCAACTTAAACCCTTACGCGTAGTCCATCGGTATTAGCAAACGAGCCTTTTCATATTTCAGGAATTTGAGAATGAAATTCTTCAAGCGCAGAAAAACAAACCATCAAGCCCGAGAGAAATCCTGCCAATACATTATCCACGGAAACGCTTGAAGGAATATAGGAGAGCATTCTGTTTCAACCAACGTGATGGTAGAGCGCATTAACAATACATTTTGCCGCATGTAACAGCTACTTTTTCCAACTACGTCCTTTTGATTTTACCCACTCTCTTAACCCAAAACCCGAATAAGAATAAACAGAATAAGCATGCCGGACGTTTGTCACCAGAACCCGGTTGAATGGCCTTGCTTCCACGAGTCTCCCGTAGCTCAGTAGTAGAGCAGCCGAACTAGTAATCGGAAGTTCATCGGAAGGTTCGACTGCTGTGAGCAGAACTCGGATTTTTCCCGATTATGCCCGAGCCATTAGTGATAAATTCATCATTTCAATAAACAGAATAGTTCCAAAAGAATGCGCCCGTAGTCATGTCAAGTGAACTCCACTTGCGCAGGTATTCGCCGCGTCATTTGGACTGTACCTCGCTTTCTCTTTCTTGTTGTAGTCGGCTGCGCATTCGTTGTATTGTATCCATGTACTGCTTGCACTCTTCGTCAATTTGACTCAATCGCCGCATAGAAAACGTCACTTCCATCCTGGGAAGGCGGACGCCAGGATCGCATAGGAAGTGCTGCAGCAAAATTGTGAGAAGATGAGCTCAGACTCTTTGAACAAGGGCATTTTTTCGCGCACGAAAAACGTCTTTAGAGGATATAAGATTAGGACACGTTTTCCTGTGCTTTTCGTCATTCTTAGTTCTCATTGGCTTATTTGACTGCGTGCCTTCGTTGTCATTGCCGGAGCACTGACTAGTTTTGCATGGTTCACCGATACTTAAGCCCCGGCTAAAAGTTCCAACATTGTTGGCCAACAATTGTAGGGTGGTGGGTGTTCGATGCGCCGCTAAACCGGTACCAGCAATGTTGGCCAATTGGTTGGGATCCATATGCCTACCGGATTAGGGACTGGGAAGTTCACGCTAACTGGTTGCTGATATGCCAACAATGTTGGAAAGCCAGCTAAACGTCACAACACTGTTGCCTCCAACGGAATGTTGGGCGAAATGTTTGATCGAAAACTATACTTTGCCTAACATTCATCAAACTTATAATGATGGCTCAATGTTGGACGACAAGGTTAGAACGTTCAGCCGGGGCTTTGATTGAAAGTTCCTTCAACTTACTCTACGGTAACGACTCCAAAGGGCGTCAAAACGTCGTAAGGATTAGTCTTGACAAATAATAACATTATTTGTTATAAAGCACTGTACCTCCGGACAACAAAGCTTTAGTAGTTTTATTGTCTTTCCACAAACAAAAATGTCATCAGCGAGTTCGCCCAAGAATAATGGGACACAGTCTAGCTTGTCACGGCCGGCCATGACATAGCCCTGAGTCCAGAAATGCTTGTCTGAGGAAATACAAGAAAAGGTGAGGCAATTCAGGAGGAATTAATTATAATATGGCATACGTTGAAGCCAACGGACAATCAATATCAGCGACGAAAAAAGACCATTTGTAGAGTAAAGTTCTTCTGCACTAATCTTAGCCGGGCATCTCTTGGGACCACTACGCAATAAGAATACACGGAATGTTCCGGTTTACCTGTTCCTTTGGAACTTACATCACATACGGTTTATTCCGAATACACAGAATACGCCCTCTTT
Organism: Astreopora myriophthalma; assembly: GCA_014634185.1. Lineage (NCBI taxonomy): Eukaryota > Metazoa > Cnidaria > Anthozoa > Scleractinia > Acroporidae > Astreopora > Astreopora myriophthalma. The sequence continues at coordinate 31,270 of BLFK01001130.1, forward strand.
GGGAGAAAAAGAGCGCGGCGGCCGAAACATTAGTGTTACTCGTGCCTAGACTATTGCGAGCGTTAGTTCTCAGGTCACCTCTGCAATAACCATTCCTTTGTCAGAATACGCGTGCTTTCGGAAAACCTTACTGAATTTATTCCCTTAATCGGAAACCCGTATGGGCATAAACTGAATAGTCCCACACCACACGAATGCACCCTGTATACGTATCAATGTTCCAGCAAGCTGATTTGGCAAAAGACTGGTATCAACTGTGTTAAATGACATTAAATGTAGTTAACCAGGAGCGCCAGTGGTCAGGCATTTGCAGCGGTTTTCTTACATTGGCGCGTGCTTCACAGTTCCTCGTAAAAAATGAATTTTCATCAATCTCGTGACCCAGAGCCTACGTATCTTTCGGTCAGCGCCAAGACACGGAGCTCTGGAATAATCAATTTTCAGAACTACGTTGATTGGCTACTCGATTTATCAAACTGCTCACGCGTAAACAACCGGAAGTAAAATTGCTGGCCGGTAAACAAAATCAGAACAGCCGAGCGCGAATTTTAAACCAATATGCCACAGAAAACTCCAAGTAAACTTCTAAACACAAAGATTTGCGGTTGCTGTTGTAAACCCTTGAGTTCTAATGATCGCCCCATTCCATTTCTCAGGAAATCGAAGATGAAACCCAAACTTTGGTACATGAGTGACTTGCCAAAACCCGTCGGTAAACCCGCTAAAATATATCTTTTCATCATCACAACCGCCTTCAAAATTTGATATTGCTGTTCTTTCAAAACCAAACTGGACTCTCCTAGCTTTTGGAGTGTGTATTGTATGCCTTTGTGGCCGGAACGCATCCACATGGCTTTACCTCTGGACGCCATATTGTGAACCACGGCATGACTGAAAATTGATTATTCCAGAGCTCCCGGTCATGGCGCTGACCAAAAGATACGTGGGCTCTGGGAACGAGATTGAATTTTCATTCACAAGTAAAACTAATGACACCACAGAGATTCTGCAATGACGCTGGCGTTGAAAAATTGGCTGAAGTGAACTCGTTAATAGTCTTTTGGTTTGCTGACATTATGAAGGCTAAAACTTCCGTTCTCGAATGTTGCTACAGTAGCCAATACGCTATTTCCGAGTTCACGCAAGCCTCACGAGTTCAAGTTTTTCTGATAGGAATTAGTTTTACTTTCCATAGAATGTCAATTAATTGTCATAAGGAAGACTCGCTTTGAAAACTTCAGGAGGCTGAAGTGAACAGCTGACAGGATCGATGAGGCCATTTTCGAGAGTTGATGCAAAATGACACTGTTTTCATACTCAGGCAAATCAACAGGGCAAAGCTTTTGTTAGGAACATGTCGTACTTACCCCTGTACGCCAAATACTGCTCATCCATTTCAATCATAAACTCGCCAAACATGTCATTACAAACTCCTTTAAAAACCCAAGTCTGGACAAACCTGCCATAAGTACACAACATCGTGACGTCACTAGTGTTTACATGCGTAATAGGCCATTTCCGAATTGCTGTTTGCCTCTGTTTCAAAGCGAGTCTTGGTGCTAAACCATTCAAATGACAATGAGTTTGATTTGCAAGAAAATACAACACTCATTTGCATTTGAATGGTTATGCACCAGGACTCGTTTTGGAACCGAGGCAAAAAGCAATTCGGAAATGGTCTATTGGATTAGCAGCTGTTCTCTCTCTTGAATTTTCGCCAGAGGACTAATCGGGGACACCACAGTATTCAAATGAAACGTCAGTTCTTGAGGAGAGAAAGGAAAACTCTAGAGAACCAACATATGCCAACGAGTCCGGGAATCAAACCAGAGCCGCCACACTAGTGGCTGTGCTTTGTAAGTATGCTTACAAAGCTTAACAACTTTGTTTGAAACTATAAGAGAAAGCGTTTCCACAACTTGTGATAGGACTCCCTCTTTCACCCGGCCTTCATCAGTTTCTCTCTATATATGGGAATCCTGAAAGCGTCGAACAATTTGCAACTTCAACACCCCCCACCCCCCAACTCCACCTCTCTGAGATATCCCGGGCGTTTGAACGACAGCAGTGCTTGAGGAGTCGCGCATTTGATCTTGGCCTTGTAGGAATGAGAACCTTGAGCCAAAATGTGGTTCTTTTCGTCCGTAGGAATACGCGCTTGAGATATCACTTCAAAGTGTGATATTTTCTCTGCATACTTTTGTGTTTGTATTTTTGTACACGCTAGAAAAAAACTTTAACTATCAAGGCTTGTTTACGGTCACCGCACTTTGAATTAACAAGGGTCAAGTAACACAAATCAAGCAGCGATGTTAAAAGAACTCCGGCTGGAAGGCAGCACACCGGCCAGCTATTTACAAGCGCGTACGAAGGGTGGAGATCAGGTCTTCGACTCTACGTGGCAATCAGAGGATGCCTACAACATGCACCCTCCGGATTTTAAGTCCAGTTTCCCGGCGTCGCCACTCGGCCATGCTACCGCCTCAAACTTTCTTCATAGCGTCTTACAGGTTCAAGGCAACTTACATGATGTATGGCATAACACTGTGCTTCAAGAGAGATAACAAGATGGGATAAAACTTGGAACTCGAGTGCTCTAAACACAGCTCGTAGAGGTACGATAAAAGCTTCACACCCTATAAATGAAAGGCAGAGACTCAATCAGTTTTCTAGCTAAGGCGCAGTAAAATGAAAGTCCCGTGAAAGAAAAAGAGTCACTTCTACAAGATCGTAGCGACACATGTACGGTATCGTCTTTTTGGAGTCTCCCGGCCGGGGTTTGTAAAATGTTTGTTGGTGACGTGAACGGCAAGAGTGTATTTGTAGTAGCACAGGGGTAGATCGTCATCAATTGCTACAAAACTCTGTGGCAATTTGAGAGCAGCTGTTTGTAAATCAGAGCTGCAGTCGACCAGAGTGAGTATTCCAGATGGGGTATGCAACTGTGTGTACATGCCCACAGCATGACAAACAACAAATTTTGGATTTTCAGTGCTACTGTACAAAATACAATCCTGTCAAGGATTGGACGGGATCGGATGGAATGGGATGGGGTAGGACGGAATGAGATGAAATGGGATGGGATGGGAAAGGATCGGATGACATGGTATGGGATTCTTAAAGATTTCCAACAGATAGAATGGAATTTACTTACAGCAGGAAACTTGACTTTTGGATCATCTGGGGCTTTTTTAAATGCTTGAGAACACATACACATATTGGCCAAAAATCTGTGAGATGATAAAATACAACTTCGGTAACTTCACCCCCAAAGATTCTGATATACATGACTTTGTACATGTGACAGTGTCAAGTCGGAGATAGCAACAGACCGATAGCGTTGTAATAGCTTACACACCTCAACTGCCCTGCTAACTTCTCAAAGGCAAAAGATAATTGCAGAGGACTTCGCACATAGGACTCTATAAATCGAGAAAGAGAAAACAGAATTACAACATAGACTTACCGCTTCATGTTACAATAACCTAAATTAGAATAACTATTGCAGTTCCAATCAGCGACTTGTTTGGAATCCAATGGAATCATCAAAGTCATGGTGTTCCAGTGCTGCACTGGTGGCTTTGCAGCAAGTGAAGGAGTTAACTCTTAGGTTCAACATCTGACCGAAGCCACACTCTGGGTCCAGTCCAATGGCAGATCCAGACTTAGAAGTAAGTGAGGGGGGCTAGCTCTCAACTTTTTTTTCTTTTTTGCACTTTTGCGGTTTTTGGCCTTTTCTCGATTTTGAGGCAGCTTTATTATAATATAACCAAAAGATTTGGTCCAAGAAAAATGGGGCAGGCCTGGGCCACCCAGGCCCCTCCCCTGGATCCGCCACAGCAGTCGTTTGAAACTTGGATACTGCTAACCTAACCCTGGCTTAGTCCGATGAAATAAGTTGTCCTGGGTAATGCATTTATCTCGTTTTAGAAGTGGCCCTCAGCGAACAACTAGTGAACTGATTGCGAACTTCAATTATCTGGCTGAGAGCATGATGTTTGAGCCATTTTGCACCAACATCAACCTTATAAACTCCTTCAATGATTTTCAAAGAATTCTACTCGTTCAATGACTTTACGCGTATACGTTCTTTACTCAGAATCTTTTTCAATCTCGGACGTTCTACACTCGATTTTGAACTGCACGTTCTCTCTTTTCTCACACATTCCATTTTACACGTTCTTCTCTCATAACACTCTTTGTCAATCAACTCGAAGATGTTCAGATAACGCAACTTCTGATTTCCCACAATGATCCTCCAGCCGCAAACTAGGAGGGGACACGTGCACTTTTCGCAACAAGTAGATCAGAACTGTACACAAATTTAATTGGTGTTGTGAAGTGATCAATCTTACATCTACATGAATCATCGAAGGTTGGGTAGGACTAAAGGGCGAAGGACTGACCACCCATTTTGGAAATGTATTGGTTATGAAAATCTCTAGGTTAGGGAGGACAGGGGGGGGGATATGAGTTCCCTATTGGCAAAAAACAATGACCAGAGAGGGTCTTGTTTCCCCTCACCTTTCCTCTAAAAGCAACTCTTAAGTTTTGTACGTTGCACATTAGTGAGGGCTGGGATAGAAAGCTATACCTATGTGAAGTAGAAGTCATTAACGTATTTACCATCCACTGATAAAACAGTAGCCCTGTAGCACTGTAAGTAGTTTTGAAGAGCTCGCAAGAAAGTTTGAAGAACAAGACCCGCAGCTTGTCCTCGGTGATGAGTGGCAAACTTGTTCAGCTGAATGTAATCTGTTCCCACGGCTGCGAGCCGAGCTAAGATGTTGCGGAGCATTTCAGGAGATGTTCCTGACAGCCGCACCCGTTTACTTACATTGAAAGAGTGGGTTATCTGAAAAAACAGAAAGATAAAAAGAAAAACGATAATAAAGAACGACTTTATTCAGAGAGGGTGACACCTGACAGTTTCAGTGAGTGATAAACGTCTGGCCCTCTAAGCATTGCCAAGTCCTTAGGAACACTCTCCAGATCATGGAAATGTCAGATATGTCCAGAATTGCACGTAATTATAGATGCACGACGACTTTGATATGCAACACGAACTGTCCTCTTACTCTTCTCCTCAACTTCAACATCACTTGTGTCCAGAAATACGGACAATAAACGTCACAAAGTGTCCCCCAAACCGTCAGAGCTTGAAATAATTTCCCGGCTGGAGCCGGTCAAGCTGTCCGGTCAAATCTGCTTTTTGTTCGGACATACCCGATTTTGTCCGGAGAAATATTATGCATTACATCATAACTCTTAAGTGTTTCATTACATCATAACTCTTAAGTGTTTCTCCCCCCTCAGAATGTTACTTAAATATCAAGCAAAAAAAGACGCTAAAAGAAGTTTGAGTCACTTGAAAATAAATAGAATCTTCAGTTAATCTCGGGATTCCTAGCTTAAGTGATTCACGCAGGAATTAGCAAGCGGTCGTATAACAGGGTTCGTACTCCTTTGAGCTTTTCAAATTCCATGACTTTTTTCAGTTTTCCATGACCTAAAGTTTAGCTGCCACTTTCAAAAATTGTCAAAATCATCCTTGACTTCGGGTATTTTGTATTTTATTTTGTCCTTGCTTCGACATCTGCAATAATTTACGTACCACACATATTGTAATTTTCCATGACGTTCCATGACCAACAATTAAATTCCATGACTTTCCAGGCCTGGAAACTGAAATACTTAAATTTCATGACTTTCCAGGTTTTCCCTGTATAAATGCAGACTTCGTTGTTTAATATTTTTAATTTCACCTTAATAGAGGCCTTATGTTTTAAGATACACCTTTGAATTTTTATGAGAGAGTGGCCCGGACCCTTGTGCTGAACCTTTACGAGGCGGTCAGTATAAAACGCGGACTGCGGACCGCGGACCCTGACTGCGGACCGGGTATAAAACGTAGACTAGGTATAAAAGGAGGACTGCGGACCGGGTCATTGTTTTACCTTTCGGATAGTAACCCTAACCCTCAATTCGGGCTAACCCTAGGCCTATAGGCCTAAAAACCAACCATAGGCCTAGGATTAGCCAAATTGAGGGTTAGGGTTACTTTCCCAAAGGTAAAACAATGACCTGGTCCGCAGTCCGCCTTTTATACCTAGTCTGCGTTGTATACCCGGTCCGCAGTCCGCGTTTTATACTGACCCTCCCTTCCCCCCTCCGTCCCTTCCCCCCTCCGTCCCTTCCCCCTCCCTCCCTTCAGCAAAAAGTCCAATGAAGATGAGATCTTCAAGGATCTTTAAGGATTTGAAAGATTCAATGTGGATACGGTATGTAACGCAACAGCAAATTACAAGACAGTTAGTGCTTTCGATGATACTGTTTACTGTGTTGTGAAATTCTGTACTGCACTGGCAACTCCCTCACCTTGTCCAGGTGAAATGTTTCCGAAGGCACTCCAATAAGCACGCTCATCACATCCTTGACCAGGGTAACCATGGAGACCATGTTACAGCCCAAAGAGGGGGATTTCACAAGGTAAGAAACTTGACGGATCACAGAATCATAGAGGGCATCAAATACCACGGGTCCCGCTTCAGAAAGGTATGGCCTCTGGTCTAACAAGTCCCTCCTGAACGAGATAAGGAACACATGTACATGGGAAATAGTTGAAGCGGATTGTTGAGTGTGGAATGTGAGTGGAGGTCTGACAAATGAGAGCCTTGTGTTGAAATAATACTGTGATAAAATGTTATCAGTTTTCCTCAAATTTCAAAAGTGTGTTGCTTAACACTTTACCGTCGAAAGTTTCAGCTTTAGTTTTGAGCAGAAGACTGACTGTTTACTTTAACCATTTCATCCCTAAGAGTGACTCTACATGGATATACTTTTGCTAATGCCAGGTGATTTTACTTGTCAGAGGGGACCTTTGAGGGAGTAAAGGGTTAAGAGTAATGTTTAATTTAATGGCCCACCATTGCTCATGTTCAAAACCGAACTGCCAGGAATCAGAGAGATGGATTAAGGGCAAAATGATGGTATTCACTCAGTGTCGAAATCTGAATACACCGTCTATTGTAGTATTAATACTTTTAAACTAGTAATAGTTTTCACTACATCTGCCCTCGCCTAAGATAATACGGATGGCAGTTGAGATGCCTTCCAATTATACGCTGAACATTGTAATGTCTTCATATTATGCTGATTTGGTAGTTTAAACATGCAACCAAAGGACGGGCCAGACGGGCAACAACAAACAGCATTAGTGTTCAATTTCCATCAACATGAGGTGGGTTTCATGTTCATGTTTACCACAGCTGGTAAATTACTGTAATGTCCAGTTTACTGAACCCCTGACGATATCCCCAATATGAAAAAAAGAGCATTACCTTCCCTCCATCTCCCATGTGTAAAATGTTTGTGATGGAAGTTTCAACACAGCAGACCAAATATTAGTATTGTCTTGGGTGGCCAAGCCTTGATCTGATGACGTTGATGAGTTGGAGCTGGTTTCCAGAGATTCAAAACCTTCATCATCTGCACCCTGAAATGATTGATATTTTTAATCCCACCTAAGGAACTGTGAAAATCATTTTTTTGAGCGACAGTTTGGTCACTTGTTCTTTTGTCTTTTGAGCATGAAACAAGGATTGTATACCGGTTTTATCAAAGTGTCGACGATTAAGATTCGTTTTGTACTGTTTACACCGTGTTATAGGAACCTTTGGTTTAGAAGATAGGGGGTACAGAGATAATTATGTACACTGTAATCTTGAGGACGTCAAAAGGGCCTCAAGTTTACATCTCATCACAGCTCATGCAGAGATGTTGCCCACCTGGGCCATCACATCTTACAGGTAGTGCCAGCTTGAACTCCCAGCTACAATTTGATACCAAATGATGAGATGCCTGGCGATTCTCTTCAATACCATTACTTTTGAGAAGCTGACATAAAGTCCTTAATGGAGCATGGAGTATCAAACTTCAGGAATTGTAGGCCTGTTTTGTTTGTTTTTTTTTTTTTCCTTTCCTCTTCTTTTCTGTTTTATTCTTAAGTTACATAAAAGGAAAACAACTGCATTGTAAATATACTGATTCTACAGTGTCAGTTTGAGTTCACTGTTTCTAAGTCTAAATCCACATACCTCTCTTTGCTCAGTAGCCAAAGAATGTAGAGTGCTGCAAATGCAGAAAGGAGACAATAATAATTAACAAATTAACACCTATATGTATGTCTGCAGGTAGTATAATGAAATGATAAAGAAAGAAATTTACTTTGATTCACTTGGGAGTTGAGGCAAGTTGAGTCTCACTTGCATGTCATCAGTTTGACTGTGCACCAATGCACTGAACAAAGAAGTGCGACCCTCCTTCTCAAACATATCCTCACTGCCATCCTGGAACATAAAGGAAAATCAATGAAATTTAGGTTGTATTTTTTTAATAATAATTCACCATTTCATTTCAGTTACATACATACTTGGGCTGAGTTGGTCGAAGCAGGGCTAACACTAAGCCTGGGTTAAATCTGATTAAAACCTATAGTTTGCATTTGATTTGATTTCTGATTTCAGTTGATTTGTAGTCTCCCCAATTAGTAGAGCACTCGTGCTCAGCTAGATAACCTGAGGCTTAAATAAAGTTGTTATTATTATTATCATTATCATTATCATTATCATTATCATTATCATTATCATTATCATTATCATTATCATTATCATTATCATTATCATTATCATTATCATTATCATTGCCATGGTATTTATCCTCAGCTAGTTTAGCACCAATAATATAAAGATCTGCTGGTTTCGATGATCACACTTAAGCTGGTTATCTCTCCTCCCCATGCCATCCTATAGTTAACCATACCAAATTGTCAACAGCAGCAATTTCACATTACTGTAATTATTATTTTTTTGCAATGTACATGTAAATAACTCAACTAACGTTATTACATGTCATGCTGGTCTTACCTGACAGGAAAAGAACCCGGCTTTCCCTGGAAATTTTCCTGGTATTTCCTCAAAGATCTGAAAGGTGAAGACAGGGGCTGAATTTCTTTGAATCCGTTTCAATTTAAGGACATACAAGGCAGGTAGTTCACCAATGACAATATTGTTGTAATTATGGCAAAGCATTTGACCAGGGAGATTGACACATGGCTATTGACAAGAGCTATTCCTTCCTAGGATTCCAACGTCACTATTTACTATTCAGTATTTATATGAGGGTTGCATAAGGAAGATACTTCCCTTCCCAAGTACTGGCAGCAAAATGAAGATTTTGGTTTACCTGGAATGCATTATGAGGGGTCCTTTCCACAGCACCATATCCTGGTGTAGGAAGAACTGGAGGGCACTCAAACAGTTCCCTGTTAGGGAAAAGACAAATGATGAAAGTTGTTCCACAGAAAATCTTACTAGTAGATTTCAACTACACTACACATCAGACAAATACAATCCATTAGGTTTATCTTGGTTTCCTTTGGCCTTGCACCAGTGGTAGGCATGAAGAGCTTAGAACACTTGATTCAAGGTACAAATGACAGCAACAACAGATGATCTACATTACACAAATGTGACACCACCGGATACGAAAAAAAAAACAAAAACCCCTGCACGAAAAACTGGAAGTCTATCCTCCGGACCAATACAGTGGCACAAACTCTTTGTGCTTTAAAGGGTATATGTACACATTATCTATAGTCACAAAAATAAGACAATAAAATTAATAACTAAAAATTATTTGCAACAAAAATAGCATTGAGGTGACTGATGCAGACCTAGAATGCCTCACCACGTGACAAAATGGAACTTTTATAGACAGCACGATGCCCAACATTCGATACATCATGCAATACATACAATGATACCAAGACCCTTCTATTCCTGTGCTGTAGAATATAAATTTCTGTCTAATTAATTAATTTATTGATTGATTGATTTATACAGGAGCATCAAGTTTGGTATAGCTAGCTTAAATGGGACCCTGATATAACAAGTCAGACAATTTACAAAAAAGATAACATTATACAGATTGGACAGAGAGTAGGCACATAAAAATATGTAAATTACTTCCCTTTGTTATCCCAGCT
>BLFK01001130.1:59609-69609 GCA_014634185.1 Astreopora myriophthalma
ACCCTCATTTTCGTTTAGAGTGGAAAGAATGTTAACAGGAGAAGAAGGGGGGACGTTATCAATTTCATTCGTACTCCATCGTGAAATACTCAAACGGAAACTTGGTCTTTTCCAAATTCTCTTTGGCAAAGCCACCACCTTCGACCTGAAGTCTTTGAAAAATGTGATAAAAATCAAAGGATTGCAAACACAGTTGGTGTAGGTGAAAAGCCAGCAAACGATCTTTATGGCGTTTAAGTGACTATGCTGTAGCCCTCCTCCAAAATCAATCCACAGCCACACCACTTGATTAGGAAGCATAAAAATGGCGAATATTACCACGATAGCGATAAACAACTTTGTTATACGTACGTTGGAATCAATTTCGCAACCGTGCTTCACGTTGTATGCCACTCGTGAACTCAGCTTACGAATTCGAGCTCCTTTGCCGGAAGGGCCGTTATTCGTCTCAGTGGCGAATTGAGAACTGCTGGAGACTTTTCGAGAGACGACGGAGACTTTCCTAGAACTGACGGAGACCTTCCGAGAACTGGCAGAGAATTCTCGTGAACTGACGGAGACCTTCCGAGAACTTACGGAAATCTTTCGTGAACTTGCGGCAACTTGAGGTTCTGCCACTCGCATCGTTGTTGCGTTGCTTGTCACATTGTAAAGTTTCATCAAGGCAAGCGCGTACACAGTTATCATAAACAGAAGAGGCACTGTATACTGTGCCAGGAATAGGACCAATGTGTAGGCTTGTCTGTACCCCAGCTTTGGCCACTGTTCGAGGCATTCGTGATCCTGGAGTTTTAGGAAGTTGGCATAGGGCACAATAATCGAAAGAGACAGTAGGTGTGTGCCGAGTATTAGGAATTTGATTTGTCCATTCGTAAGTCTTGGCGTGAATGGGTGCATAAGAAGACGGAATCTGTCGAAAAAATGGTTATTCTACATTAACCTGGTGTTCATAACCAGAAACACACAACATTTTAAACTTCTATCCTAACCCTTAACAGCACCAGAAGAAAGCTGGCTGTGGCTTTACTCAATTGTGTTGATGAGGGCATTTCTTTTACTTGGGGGGAGGGGGGTCTTGGGTGTTGTTATCTATGAGATCACGCGGCAGATTATTCAAGTAGCGCGCTCGGGCTCAGCCGAAAGCATCATATCAGTAATACTGAGGACTTGAAAAGGTGTCCAGTAAGATTGTCGACTGTGACCTTTTTATTAAAATCGATTGGCATATGTGTTCACAATTAAACCCTTAATGTTTAGGGGTTAAGTGAATGCTGATTATGACAGCTATCAGGATATGAAGCGACATTAATTTCGTCACTAACACTATCTCTGGGTCCACTTAGATCCAAAAAGAACGCGCATCAATTCTTAAAGCTAAAAGAAAACAATTAAACCCTAAGGTATGAGCACTTGATTAATCGAGAGTTTTTTCTCCACTAGTCAAAATGTTTTCTTTACTGAAAAGATACTGCGATTAGTTACGTAACTTTATATTTACTGCACCGTTGCAAAAGGAATGCGTATATGTGGCTGAAAACTTCAGGCTGAAACAGGATCCCGTTTATGTTGTAACTAATCTGTGAGTACTGAGCCGCCCTTCGTGGCTCACCGCTTCCCGTCCCTCGATCGGGGTGGCGGTGAGCGACGAAGGGCCGCTGTATTCGCAAGCTAACTAAGGTCGCACTGGTTCAATTGATTCCATTTTGGAATGAGAATAAAAGTAACAGCCTATGAAGTTTTCGTTTTAGGAAAATTTGCCGGGAAACGTTCCTGTTCTATTAGGGAATACTGACTCTATGTCCAATTTGAGAGCACCCTGTACAAATCACCTCGTCTAAGCGCGAGTCTTCTTTTGGGTTCAAATGTGTGAAATTTTGTTAATAAAGATTCTCTAATTCGGTCAGGCTGTCTTTCAACATTTTAGGGAAAGTTTTCTACATTATTTTGGTCGGGTGGAATGTTGATTACGGTAGATGTCACAATTGAGTTAAATGAATGGCTTACCTATCCAGAGATATCCCTGCCAAAGTGAGAGCTGAGGCTGTGGCGGTTAGAGTGGACGCAGGCCACAAAACATGACACAAAACCACACCGTAAGGCCACACATACTTCCTTTCCTCGAGTACCAAGTCAAATGGTATGCTTAGAAGCGGAGTAAGGAGGTCGCAAGCGCTTAGATTCAACAGAAGCATGTTTGAAGGCGTTTGACGAAGACGGCGATTGTAGCAAATCAAGTAAAAAACCAGTCCATTGCCGATTGAACTAAACGTTAAAATGGCGAAGTAAAGAAACAGTTTCAGGGTTTTGAATTCCGTTGATTCCCTGGATAAAGTTTCGGAGGAATGGTTTTCACTGACAAGAGCCAACGAAGACCCATTGGTTGGAGAGGGAAGTCCCTGCTGCTCGAAGCTTACATTGAAGTTCATTTTGAACTTGTTCGCATTTGCCTTCTTGAACGAAGTGCCACTGAATATCGGGTCAAGCGCACTCTAAAGAGCAGAGTAATCAAAGAAATCGAAGAAAAATTCCTCACGTTGTTAATAAGATCTGCATGTTAACGTTTCATATTAACACAGCTGATAAAACGAGGACAAGATCCCGGCCTCATTTGATCGCCCGAGGTCAAAAATCAGACGCCCATCTGCAGGTAATTAATTACAATGATAACTGCATCAAAGCTGAGACGTCCTGATCTATTATGTGGCCAACGATAAAAAGGATGGCCTCGTGCAAGGTAATGTTCCAGTCCTCGTTTCTAGAGGTCTCGATTTTATTCGAAGTTAATTAATAACCGCAAATAAGCCAGGTGGAAAAGGGTCGACGTCCAGCTTTCGGGCAAGTGAAAATTCAATCACGCCCGCACGCTCACAAAAAAATGCTTTTGTTAGGGATTATCGATGCTCCTTTTCCATAGTTTGGACATTCAGCCCTCAACTGAACTTGCTGTATTAGCGTTGTTGAGAGGGTTGGCTGGTGCGGTATCGTCATGAGGTCACGAACGATAACGCGTAACTTTTCCAAACACCACTTGCACTTGACTAAAAAAACGTAGAAATGTAAAAATTGTAAAAAATGTAGAAATGTGGGTTGAAAACTGAAAACCCAAGTAAGAGAATTAAAAGGTTACAAAAGTGAACGCGATACAAAGGTTATACGAAATGCGACAAACGACGGAAACTGAGAATGAATACTTACATTGTTGCGACTGTAGAAACGACAAGATGAACTTGAAAACACTGCTAAATAGAGAAACGAACTGAAGGACTAAGGAACTTCGAACTGTGCGTAGCGCGACTGCTTGCGAAGAGTAGTGAACAAAGAACATGAACCTAGGCGTTATATACACTAATAAACTAGTAATAGTTCTCACCAAATCTGCGCCCGCTTTTTTGCTTATTGAAAACAATTAAATTATTATATTATTCTGTTATCCTACATGCGTGTCCTGTGGACGTAACAAGATGGCGCTTTGGTGGTCTTAAGTCTAATTAGTCAGACATGTAATACTTCATCGCCGTCCGTCGTGGAAATGGTATCTCTAGCTGCTTCAGGTGTATGCAACTACAGGTCTTCATCTTCTTAGGAAAGTTATGAACACAAAGGGATGTCGCATATCTTTCCACAGCGGTATTAAATGGCTCTAGCGCGATCGATGATGAAAAATGTTGAAAACCTGAAAGTTAATTTTTCCGTTTACTACTTGCACATCATTACGAGAATAACAATCAGACGAGATAAAAAAAAGAGAAAAAAAGATAAAAACAAAAGTTGGAACCAGACTCGAACTTGGCTCGTAGTAGTGAACAAAGAACATGAAACTAGGGGTTACATACACTAATAAATTATGCAAAAAGAAAACTAAAGCGAACTAAGCATACTAATGAAACGAAACGTACAAAAGACGCTAATAAACAGGTGAAACATAACACTAAGAGACTACCAGAAAACAAAGACGCCAAAAAAAGAATGTTGAATGCTTAAAAAGAACAACAAACGCAAAAATGTAACACCTGGATCCTACACAGTTTGCAGAATGTGATGACAAGTTATTGAAGACAGTTTAAGGTTGGCAGACTTCTGTCTCAACAACAAATGGGTAGAATTTTGATACAAAAGTTAAGAATTTGTCTCCAACGCATTTCATTCAGTTTCTGATCATGAGTCACAAGGAATCTTACTTGAGACTGACAAAAAAATGATTGAAAGTAAGTAGACGTTTGACCTTCTACTGGCAGCAAAAACCCAGTATACTTATTTTACAAGTGTAAAAGGATTTGCAAATCAGTTGTCATTGAACTTATTAAGATAAAACTGTAAGAGTGGTGAACTCAGTGTCATTTGATTTCAAAGATTACGTCGGCACGTCGCTTAGTACCTAATTTATCGCTTATTAGAATTACTCGAATAATGTGATCATATCAGTTTAAAGGGGAAGTTTGGCAGCCGATGTATCCCTAATGTGGGTTAAAACGATTGACACAAACCTTAATACCTCACTCTTTTTTTATCACGTACTGAAAGAGGTGAACTGTATTTAACTGATAACAAATGAACGAGTCCAAAACGTTATCGGCAATTTTATCTGGCTTATAAGTCGTTCCGACCTTTTCAAGTGCATTGGCAATCAACTCAATGTCAGCGCATTCCGCAGCTCAAAATATCCAGGAAAACGTTTTGTGCGCCGACGCAGCCCAAGATCTCGCGGTGGCCTCCCTTAGTGGACTCTGCCACAAACATTCCGAGCAATCGTAGTAAAACATTCGTCTTTCTGCCTTGCCTCTAGCAATTCTGCAAAGAATTTCTCAAATATACGTTGCGAACTGTGACATCTTTCCCACAACTTGTGTCGCAATATTTTTGTGACATTCAGCCAATAAAATTACCGGGATGTCGACCTCTTTATGACAGTAATTTTCTTTAATTCAGACTAATTTCCCCATCAATCCACGATATAATTTTTCAATGTCGCGTCACTTCACACGAAGTGACGCTACTTGACACGAGCAGAGGCTTTTCGTGTGTCCACTTTGACGTCACGACGCCGGCCATGTTGGTAATTTTGTATGTGGGTTACGTGAGCGAAAAGTAGTTTGTAGCCCAGTCTCCTGCCCATTCACAACATACACGCATCCTTGCTTTGGCAACCAAGTCCATGCCTTCCAACCAAACCTGAGTATTTACTGTATGCAGCGATTACACCCAGGGAGCCGTCATAATTTGCCTGCCCCGTGGAATAATAGCCTATTTAATTTTAATGAAAAATTGAAACTGAACGCTGACTAGGGCATACTCGGAAAAAAATCCGGATGCTCCTCACAGGAGTAGGGACTATAATCTCCGGATGGGAGCTATGCCAAGTTTTCGTGGGAAAAGCCCATCTAAAAATATACCTCAGGGCCTGCGCAACAAGTTTTTGAGTGGGAGGAGGATGCAAAGACAAATTGGGCGGCGGGGGCGGGGGTGGGGCATGCTTGGAAAAAAAATTGCGATGTTGAACTGAGGTTCTACTGAACTTGTAAACATTCGCATAAACACTTCTGTTAACATATTGGTTGTTATGTGTAGTATATATGAAATAATTCATATGTGAACTGCGGTTGTAGATGAAAGTGAACTTTCATATTGGTTGTTCAGAGCTCAAAACCACAATGTAAATCGATGTTTTCATGTTCGTAGCCTGTTTCCCAGGAGCAGTCTCAATGTCGCGCTGTTTGAAAAAAACTGTAATTTAAACTGCCTTACTTTCCAAACAAAGCATGCTGTCGAGCCGAAAACTTGCAAGCAAGAATATCTTTTTAAATGAATTTTGCCAAATGAAGATAAAAACTCAAATGTCCATTTACCTTTCAATTTTATTTTCTTATGACGTCAAGTGGAAACCAAGATTTGCTGATCTTTTTTTTTCCACAGAAAGTGGAGGGGGGATAATTGGGGCTGGCTCCCCCGGCCCCTCCCCCTGGGCGGGGCCCTGTACCTTGGTCTGTGAAAATGCCGTAACATGTAATAGCAGTTGGGACCTGTTTACATGAGGCGAGCCAGCCCGGTTAGGCGGGCTGGCCCGCTTTGCCGAGTTCTCGGCTAATGCCTATTTTCTTTGGTAAAATCTCGGTTCGTTTATATGAGAAGGCGGGCTGACCAGCTTGCCGAGATCTCGGCAGCTGAGAGCGGGCTGAAAAATTATCATATAAACGGTCCAGCCCGTTTGGCCGGGCTGAACGACGTTCGCGTGCGCAGGTAGATCATGCGAATTCCGCTGACCAAGAGGAACGTAGCCTACGAATACACCGAAAAAACAAAGCAAAATGGTGACAGCTAGTTCTCCCGCAGTTTCATCAACAGCTACGAAACCCCCAAAGAAAAAGGCCTTTCGATGGGAAACTGAGATGATCGAAAACTTAATAGACTGCTTGTTAAAGTACAAGGCAAGTATGATTTATAATAGTCTCGATTTCGACGGAGACAAAGCGGTTCAATACAAGAAGTTCGTCTCTCCATGGATATACGAGGCGGATGTTTCACTTTTTGCTGTCGAAGTACTGTGAAAAATATTGCGGTGTTACGTGTTAATACATGGATTTCGAATCAAAACTATCCCGAAAAGCTGTAAAAGGTACGAAACAAAGGTTGTAAGATGCAAACTAACCATCGATAAAGTCGGCGCCATGTTTACATTCATTCGGTATTTTCAATTTAGCGCCAAAATGGTCACATGATAAATTTCTTCATATAAACGCAACAAAAAAAATAGCCAGCTTACCGGGCTAGCCCGCTTTACCGGGCTGGCTCACGTCCATATAAACAGGCCCTTGCACACCACGGGCCATCGCCTCATGGGTTCGGGTACATAACAACTCAAAATGCCTCTAGAAAACTCACAAGCCTTTCAGCCCTCAATGGGGAAGTCATTCAGTGATAAACGCTTCAGCCAACGGTTGGACAAGCCAGTGATCAGCCAGCGATTTCACACGCCAATGAAACTGCAATGAACTGTTTCACAGAAGTACTGTTTCCTTGTGCTCTCCAGTTGACCATAAATGCTGGTAACGTTTTAAGATGTCTTTCCGGGCTGAGATTATTCAGAACAATTCTATTACAAAGTTGGCATTTGTAGAAAAATCGTTATCTTTAGTCCGGTTGCGTTACTCTGTTGCATTGCGTGACGTTCTCTAGCGCATGTTTTGTACTGTTTCTCCGCGTTCTCGAATTTTGTGCTCGGAAGATGGCGAATGAAGTTGTTTTGGCTTTTGCAGCTGTTGTATTGTTTTTACTTCTTCGTATCCTAAATCTGACAGACAATTCTCGTGTTCCCAAGATTTTCACCTCAAATAATTCATTCATAAGCTCAGTCTTAAAATCATGTCCCATACTGTTTGAAAAGTAAGTTGAACGTCAGTTTAATTAACTTTAAATGTGCAATGTTTACACAAGATCATATACGTACAGAAGTCTAGTTACGGCTCGTTTAACAGTGTCATTTATTTACTTAGTGAGTTAGCTTATATTGTGAATATTATATTTTCATACTTTATGGATTAGTTGAAGTAATGTTTTTGCCCATGATTCAACGCATTTTTTAGGGATTTATTGATAGAATTCTTAAAGCTAATACGCGCTGTCGCGGAGCTTCGAATGGAAGCCCGCTGATGTTAAAATTACCAAGTTATTTTTGTTGCGCTGTTATTTCAACGAAATTTATGCATTTCATCATGCGAAATTAATGCGAAATTAATGCGAAATTAATGTATTTCTTCAAGTCGATTTTTACGTTGTCTTAATGCCAATGTTTTTGTATTAACTCGGAAAACTTTTGTAAGTGAAACCGTGGGGACAGATCTAGAAGAAGGAGAAGAGGTGTGGCATCGGTTTTGCATGAAAACCGGTTTTTGCTTTCGATTTAAAACAACAACAATAAGTTATGCATACACTAAATTTTTCATTAGGTGTTAAACCCTGTTTCTTGATAGCTTGAAGCACTTTGACATTTGCACAAATTTGCATCTTTCTTTTTTATGCACACTGTTATAATTTTAGGACAAAGCTTGATTATCGATTTCCGTTGAATCATAATCTGGCAAATGACAAGCGAATGATTTTTTTCACTGATTCTCAGGTATCAACCACCGTTGATTTGGGGTAAAAATGGCCATTTTCAGACCATTATTGCAGCTTGCTTTGGTCGTAAATCCTGCCCCATATTGACAGGAACTTTACACAACACTCAGCTGACTGATGGCACAGTAGTAACGTATGAGGTTTTTGAGCCTGTCAAAAATTCATCACCGGTTGAAAATCAGGTATGAAGTGTACCAATAATTATGCAAGTACAGAAGGTACAGCTTGCTTGTTTTGGGCCAAGTTTGGCAAATTTCCTCTCTTCTTTCATAGCTTCCATTTGTTTATTTCCAAAGAAATTCATCTTGCAGGAGAGGCTCACAATTGTCGTTGTTCCTGGTATTGCCAACTGCAGCGAGACACAGTATGTCCGCACTTTTTCTGATTATGCTATGCGTCAAGGTTTCAGAGTGGCTGTTCTTAATCATCTGGGTGCAAAGAAAAAACAGGGCTTGTCCACCCCTCGGTTATTTACATATGGTAAGTTATTTCAGACTATTACTGGACGTGCGGCAAAAAACTCAACGAAATTAACAGAACTCATAGTTATCCTACTGGTATTGCTACAATGATGTCATGTATCTGCAGAAAGAAAACCCTTAAGCCTAACCTACGTTTTACTGGCAAGATAATACTCTCTTATTTCATTGACAGGTTTTATATTTATATAAATTAGAGTGGGCGACTGATGTGCACCAAAAGTAAGAAGCACCTCTGACACATCACCTCTGTCTTGGAATAAATAACAATAAATAAAAAGAAAGGGAGAAAGAAATGATTTATTTGCTCCTTTGCTTATTTATTTACTTATTTATTAATAAATGATTAATTATAAATAAATAACTTATGGAATTAAGAAATAAATTATTTGTAACTGTCATCAGTAGTCCATTCAGATAAGGAGTTACTTCCATGGAGCAAAGAAACTCATGTTTGAATGGACTGATGAATTTATTTAAAGCAGAAGACACGATTCTGTTGGGAGAGTATCTGAAAGCTAAAAAGGTAAAAGGATGGTAAAAAATCATGTTGAACTTTCTGCCTTTTCAAATCCTCCCTGCCATCCAGGTACGTGGTTAAAATGTTACCTTGCTCCTTTCAGGTGGCACAGAGGAGCTTGCAGCCATCGTGACACATCTCACCTCTGCACTAAATCACACGCAACTCATCGGTGTTGGATTTTCCATGGGAGCAAATATTCTGATGAAATATCTCGGTGAAGAGCCATCCAGACAAAGATATTTTGAGTGTGGGATCTCTGTTTGCCAAGGATATGATATTGTAAGGTAGCGCTCATTCTTATTCATGGATTACCATTTCATTAATTGCAGCGGTTTCCAATTAGGTGTCGTGATCAATCGGACGCAAGGAAAGAGGCCATTTCGGAACTAACTTCAGCCTCTTTTTCAAAGCGAGTCTAAGTGCGAAGTCTTATGAAAATGATGATTCATATGAAATGATTGTGAAGTGCGGGTTAGAAATGAATTGAAGAAGTGATCCTCACACTTTTGGACAATTTAAGCAATTGTCTCATATATGCACTTGAAAAATTCAAGTGACTTCAACGGGATTAGAACCGTGTTTTCCCGTGAAAGGAATGATGAATGAAATGATTGTGAAGTACGGGATAGAAATGAACTGAAGAAGTGACCCTCACACTTTTGGACAATTTAAGCAATTAAATTGAAGAAGTGATTGAAGAAGTGAAGTGGTCGTTAAGCATTCCTTTCACGGGAAAACACGCATGAGCCCAACAAATTGACCTGCTCTCAACTGTGTGGCTTCATAGCTCAGTTGGTAAGAGCACTGTACCGGCATCGCAGAGGTCGTGGGTTCGAATCCCGTTGAAGTCACTTGAATTTTTCAAGTGCATATATGAGACAATTGC
>BLFK01001130.1:76647-81647 GCA_014634185.1 Astreopora myriophthalma
TTTTTTTTTTTTTTTTTTCGGAAAACCTTATATTACAGTTATTCCGTTAATCTTAAATAAACAGAATACTCCCAAAAGGAATGCACCCAATCTTAAGTGTTTCTCGTTTTTAATTTCTACCTTAGAATGCAACGAGTCAGCGATATTTGTCATCACCCAACATGGCGGCCATCTTGGATTTTTTGAAGGGGGTATTTTTGGTGTTGACCCGGTTACGTGGTTAGATAAAGCCGTGATGCAGTACACTTTAGCAGTCATAAAAGCAAATCAATCCAGGAATCAGTCATCTTTAGGCAAACAAGCCAGTAATTTCGTCATTGCGTCGTAGTCGCGGATGTAAGGCAGGCTCGTGCAACTAGCCCGGCTTAGTTTGTGAGATTCTGGCAAATAAGCACTAGTTTATATAATTCTTTCCTATTTAAAATCACAATGCGATGGTCGGTTAGGACCAGGAAGTAAAAACCTAAAAAAAATTAAAATCAAGTAAGTAAAGAAGGGATATTTATAAATTTAAGATATCAACACTGTAGTTTTTTGATAGCTGTGTAGAGTGTTGGTATTCATCTTGAAAACTGGTAATTACGAAATCACTACTTTTCTGAATTTGTTAGCTAATATGTTAAAAATACTTTTAGCCTCGCTGATTGAGGATTATATAAGCAGTATTTTTGGTAAGTGTGATAAATTAATTGTAAATGAAATATGTAAGATTATTCGACCGTAGTTCCAACACATAGCTTGAAAAATAAAAATTTACACGTTCTTATTTTTTTTACTCGGATTTTCCGCCGCTGACCGAGATCGTGCAGGCTCTGGGGGTAGAGAGCAGCCCAAGACTGCATTTACTCGCCATTGTTTCTGTGGTGGGATGAATGAGTGAGTTGAAATTTGACAAATAGACAAAGGCTTGTTTTTGACTCATTTATTTTCGCTTGCGAATTTCGTTGGCGTGCGTAAAGTTTCGTCCTTATATGAATTCCTAATTTCTGAACTTTTGGGAGCAGATACTGAGCCAGCCAACAGACTGGATTTACTCGAAATTTAATACGATGGCAAGACACCACACCATGCCGCTGAACATGTGAAATGTGTTCAAAATGGCCGCTGGCACCGAGCTCATAATGCCTTGCGGAGCATTTGTTACATAAATTAGCGACTACATAGGGGGAAACTTCTGAAAACAGGGACCTAGTCGTCGGTGAGATTCGACTCGCGCTCCATGCTGCCTTAGAGGAATCCAATTTAACACTAAGCCACTCCATCGTTTACACTTTTCATGGAGAAAAATAAGTATACAAAGTTTTTATGCGAGGTAATCAAGTTGGCAAATCAAACAGACTGCAAAGGCCACAATGCCCTTCGAGTTTTTTTCTTCATCAGTTCTTAGTTGGATAAACCTGTTGAGAAGTTTTAGCTACGAGATAATGTGATTCCTTTTACGAAAACTAGCATTTTGAGCAGAATCAGTTGAAGAGTTGTGCGACGGTACGTAAATTGCTTCGTCCTCATATTCGAGAAGAACCCTATGTCGGTCTGACCTTGGTGAATTCTGATGGAAGTCTCCCTGCTGATATTCTATTTATTGACCTCAATTCAACTAGTGTCTACTACGTCAGCGGTGTCTTGAATGAAATATAAGGACTTCATGTTTCGCCAGAGCATTGAGATCCGAGGAGAACCTGCAATAAGATTCACGCAATAAACGAACAACAAGAAAACAGCGTCGGTATTGAGGATACAGAATAGTTTTTAATCTCAATTGAGTTGCCAACGAAATTACGCGATTGCGTTGATTTTGGTTGGCTCCGTGCGGGATAAAAAAAATACTAATAATAATTTTAAAAAAAACGCAAAGTTTTCAACCAATCACATGCAAAACCTGAAACCAAATTGTAACTAAGTCACTCGTTTTCCGCGCAGTTTGCGCCAGTTGCCTTCACTCGCTTTGCATTCTGATTCCGTGGCTCACCGTGCCAATTTAAATTTCGGTTTTGGGACCACGTTTAGAAGTGGACCCGTTTTGAAAGAAATCGTCAGGCAAGGACAAAAACCGGCACCTTGCCCTAAGTCGAAGTTAATTAATTCGATTCGTGGTTGCTTGAAGGTTGTATTTCCTTCACATTGGTTAATTGGTGTGGATTTGGTTTCACGCCACTGAATTGAAAAGCGCGGTGTACCGCTCCATTGGTTTTAATTAATAAATGTTATTGTTTTGTTTAGAATTGTACTAACGATCTGTCGCCCTTAATAGATCGTTTTCACTTGCGTGACCAGGGGCCATATTGATTTACTGAAACAAAAGGAAACATTTGCATTAAAATGGCTTTCAATTCCTCGAAGATTGTTTAGGTACACCAAAATGGCCGCCTTTTCTTTGTTTGGGTACACCAATATGGCTGCCGTGACGTCATGTGAAAACGTTCTATAGAGTAAAAGCACACTAGAGAACCCACGGAACGAATACTTTCAATTAACATCGTTATTCACATATTAGCACAACGATTGCGTCATCGGAATGTCTTTGGAACCATTTAATTGTGTCATTGAAATAGCCCGTTGACTTCCTGAGCCTAGTGGGGTTGCTAATATAAATCAAATTAAATGTTTACTAAGTTTATGCTTCAGTTTCTCAACTTGGATTTGTGCCTTGAGTTGTAGATTTGCGTTTAAGAGGATTTCCAGCGAGTAATGTGGAAATATCTGTTATTCTCGAACAAGTGGACGTATGACGCTCTACACGTAGAATGAGAGAGCGCGCGCATTTGTCTTCTAAATTGTTCCGTATCACAGTCTAAAATCTCCTATTCCGGCCCAGTGTGGGCAAGAGCTGAAGGCTCTTCCTGTGGCCAGTTTTACTAAACATGGTTGAGGAAGTCTAACGCCTGTAAATTGTGCACAGGAATGCACTAAAGCGGATGAGTAAATGCGGTGGTGTTTACTTACGTTCTGAGCTCTTGTGCGGTTAAACAATCGATAGCGATATCCTTGATGGTCCACTACAACTCGTTTTTCTACCAACTCGCACTGCATCTGTCCATTCTCCCCTGAGTAGTGATAATTGTAAGCAAAACAGGCGGGAAATCGCAGGCAATTATCCTCGCACTGAAGCTCCGAGATGACAGGCTGACTCGAAATCAAGCGACCCTGCATCTTTTTGTCCACGAATAGTTTTCGGCTGATTGGCAAAGTTTGACGAACACACTGAAGACTTGGATTCGGTGTGACAACAGTTGTCGGTGGGCCTGGTTTCCATGGCGTTGTACGTGTCCTATCTGTCGTATCTGTTGTATCTGTCATATCTGTTGTATCTGTCGTATCTGTTGTATATGAAAAAAATTCACACGACAGATACAACTATATGGAAACCTCCCGTACAACCGCTCAATACGCCAGAAACGACAGATACAACTTGTTGTACGAGATAGAATGGATTCTATCTCATACAACAAGAACATGCAAGAAAGGTCGTTCAAGAAAATATGACCAAACTGGCCTTTCCATGAAACAGCAGTCTCAAAATTTTCCAAACTTAGACACGTTTTCATGACTAGCACCTTTGGGCTTTTAGACCTGAGATCTGAATGGAAATATCAACATCGTGAAATTGATGAGGAACGGATGCCTCTTTTGGCAATGGCATTTACCAGGTGCAGCCAGGGTATATTACCCCACACGATCCTGCGGCCTCCATTTTGGAACAAGATCGATTTAAATTTTGCAGGCTGGTGCCCTAAGCAGTAAAATTTGATGTCAAACACATCCAGTTCCTTTCCAGCTTAACCTGGGACTAGAGGCCCATTTCTCGAACACCCCTGGCGAAACTTTCAGTCGGGCGTATTGGTGGTGCTATAAGTCTCTCCGTACCTTAAAAAGGTGTTTTTAAGGGATGAAACTTTGCAATTGCATTTGTTTTTTCCGGTCTTGAAAACATGTTGACAGTGTTGAGGCTATTCCTCAACAAGTCGTTTATTTCAAGTCCATTCCACGGTTCTAGATTTTTCCGTAGAGACTACGTAAGACCATAATGCTTCGGTAGCTTGTTCGCTTTTCAATCGCACGTGCAGAAGCGCTCGTGTATAGTACGCTAAACTTGTGATTTCTCTCGCATGCGCCGTCCTTTCATCATATGGTAAGTTTATATAGTTTCTGTTTCTAGTTTCGCTTCGCAAGGTAACCTTTGTTATTATTCGCAGGTTATGACGGCTTGCTACAAGGTTGTAATCCAAGATGAAAGGTCGACATTGTTGTGATAGTGACTAGTGACTCTCTCAGTTGTCATTAAACATTGTGTTGGAAGGCTGTTTGTGAAAAATTGACGCATCTCGCCGCTTTACTTGTCCGGCCCGGACAGACAGTCCATTGAGATTTTTAGAATTAGCGGATCGCAGTTTCACAGATTCCTTTTCGGAGCCGTAAACTTTTCAAGACTTTCGAGAAACGGGCCTCGGGCTCCTTAGTTGGGAGTGAAATATGAATTATTTCATATATACTTCACATTAGTTGGGAGTGGAGGGAATAACTGACGGGGCGAAAACATAAAGGCCGGGGAAGGAGGGGCTATCTCACCTTACCCACGCTGAGGAAACAATGTTCCCGTCCCTTAAATAATCGGGGCTATATAGCCTATACTGACCATCTGGGGATTTGTTCGAACTGGGGCGTGCGGAAGGTTCCCAGTTGTCTTTCCCACCGCCTCCTACAAATATTGGACTAGAGAACCAAAGAACTGAAACGAAACAAAAAAGGCTATCAGTATTACCGAAAGAGAATGATCTGTGAGTCCATTGCAGTACTTGTCTGGTTATGGCGCTGTGTATTAAACGACGCCGCTATTCGTGTTCCGGAATAATTTTCACTCGTCAAATTTGGTATAAACCTTAAGTGGGGCTATTAAAGTGTATCATAAGAGTAATACAAATACCACGCTGACATAAACCCATATATAAAGCTTGTGTAGGCATGTATTGCAATGTACAACGTGTTTAAGTCCATTGCGTAGA
>BLFK01001130.1:86647-94869 GCA_014634185.1 Astreopora myriophthalma
CTGAACTTTTAAACCGAACGCGTTGACGTCCTAGTCGGACAGGACAAGTTCACCATAATGAATTCTGCCACAATAGGATAGCACCACTCACAAAACAGAGCTCCAAAGCTTTTATTCTGAATGGTTAGGCGTCAAGCATTTGCGGCTAATTTAAAATGTCGAAGCCACCTTGCACTTCGCCATGGACAGTATCTGACAATAAGGAACTACGGAAATCTTCAAGTCGATATCTACATGCAACTCAGACGACCAATACGTGTCTCATTCTATACTCGAACATTTTTCACTGGCTTTCGATATGTATCAAAGTATTTAGGTTTTTTTTAGCATACTGTCACTATAAGATAAAACCTAAGGAACTTAAATTTAGATAAAGAATTGTGCCTTTACATTAATTTTCCTAACTTCACTTCGGCGCGAAGTATATTATAGTCCAATGTTGTTTTAGGGCAATTCCTTGTTGCTCCGTGAACTATTCATTATTTTTTCTTTGCTTGCAAAATGCATCTACATCGTTGTTGTTATCCTAGTTCTTGGTAAAAATGAGCGTCTTAATCTATACTCTCACCTGCAAAATTTAGCCATATCATGTTCAGTCAGGATCCGGTGGTCGCCGTCTGTGATAGCGTATGTAACAAACTGAATTTGAATGGAACAATACTGAAAGACTATTGTTAAATATTCCTTTAATTTACGCAAGCAGGCAGCTTTACACGTAATAGACCTTATTAAGCCGTCAGTTTGAAGGGTAGGCAAATCAAGGGTAGGCATAGCAATCCGATAACAAATAA
Source organism: Astreopora myriophthalma (assembly GCA_014634185.1). Taxonomy (NCBI): domain Eukaryota; kingdom Metazoa; phylum Cnidaria; class Anthozoa; order Scleractinia; family Acroporidae; genus Astreopora; species Astreopora myriophthalma. Next base: position 87,439 of record BLFK01001130.1, read on the forward strand.
TTTTCCTAAAACGTTTGGTCAGAAAAATGTATGAGTTACGATTTTTATTGAGAAATATAGATCGTTTTCACTATCACTTCATAAAAAAATATAGATTCTTATGTAACCGTTCAAGAAAAAAAGCCGAATAAAATGAAATGCAAAAGATAAGTACATAAACAACTTCACAAAGTCTCAAGTCTGCGTGGTACACCATATTTTAGTTATCTCCAGTTTGCATCAGATAAAAATTCAGAAAACCCGGCCAAGCGATTTTGATTTTAGAATTTGATGACGTTGCGGTGAAAACGATCTATGGGTTCGATGTTCGTCGATGTCACAGAGAATCTACGAACACAGAGAGACTTACCGAATACACGATCATGAAATGTGAAATTTCTCAGTATCATCTGCTATGGTTTGATACAATAGTTAGACTCGAGATAACCGTCGTTTTCTGCCAGCTTTGGATTTGCATGCACGTAAGAAGCTCTGCGAGGGCAAAAGTCAATATGACTGCACCACCTGCGGAATTTCAAACACAGCAATGGAAATTACTGCTGAACGGCTTATGAAAAATACTTTTAAACGGATCTTTTTACCGTTTCGAAAGCAACATATAAGTCTTTGTTTTGAGATTACTGTCATGTGGGTAAAACGGGTGACCAATATTATCAAGTTCCGCCGAGTTCATCAGTTTATTGCCAAATGCCTAATTTCTAATTTTTGCGCGTTTATACCGTAATGTCAGATGAAGTACTTATCGATGGTGACTCGGGCACACTCCAAAAAAACCCCGAGTTCTGCTAACAGGAGCCGAACTTACGGACTTATGACCTTCCGATTACTCATTCGGATGCTCTACCGGCTGAGCTACGGGAGACTCGAGGGAACCGTATGTGCGCTGAGGTAGCCTGCAGTGCAGGCGTCTTATTATCGAGCGAGAGTTACCTTTCTGGTGTACAATTATTCACGGAGCCGCCATGTTGGGTCTGAGATGGGCGAGCGGGGATTTGTAGCAATTTATTTCTCTCCCCAACCCTCCTCTGCCTCAAAAACTCAAGATGGCGGCCAAACATTTCGTCAAGAACTACCTTAATATAAGAAATTAACAATGCACGTTGACAACGCGAAGAAATTAACGTTACACTAAATTAACGCGAATTTTTTAAAAGTTAGGTTTACATGCATTAAATTAACGCGAATTTTTCGATAAGCATCTTTATTTACTGCGATTTTCATAATTCTGCAAACTCGCACTTTACCGATTTCTGAATGCCAAACTGCGTTTTGGCTTCCGTCAATAAAACCGTCAATAAAAGACAAGTGCACGGATGTTTTTTTTAAAGCCGAAAATTTGGTTTTGAAGCCTAACTAGACCCTATCAATCCAAAAGATCTTTCAAAGCCTCCGTGAAATCACCAAGGGCTGCTTACTCGTTTGACTGACAGAAACCAAACCGCAGTTTGTTGCAGTAACACAAATTTGCTGCACTTACAAAATCTCAACATACATATGTCTCATGGAGAAAAAGAAGCATTTACAGTAGTTAGCTTTTACGATTGCTCAAATGGATCTAGTGAGGAAACGTTCCCTTGCATTCTGGCATGTTCTAATGCCTCGGTGATCCCGGCGGCTTTCCACCCGTACAGGACAACTTTCTTTCCTTTTTCGCTTAGTAGGAAATCGTAAATGTCCATTAGTACCATGGCATGGATTGGTTTCAGCGTTGAGAGTTTCAAGTCTACCTCGATTGTGGCGACATCTCTGTTCGGCTCCTTCTCCAACACTTTCGTAATTGTGGACGTGAAATAATCACTGAACCCACGTTTCTCGGTTTTCTTCACAGACGCGGTAGTTGTGAGATCCAACGGCTGTAGCAGATGAGTCATATTTTTCGGTACGGGTACAACCTTGATGTTGAGCCGTGTCAATACGCGCATAACCTCATCTGTGCTCTGTGCAGTAAACGCATCCCATACCAGTAATGCCTTTTGAGTATCAGGGAGGCCTAACTCCTTCTTGGTCTTGGTTATGTATGGGTTTATCACGTTATTTACCAGGGACAATGTCTCAGTTTCATTACTCCAGGGTTTTTCGTTGAAGCTCAATAAAAACCCCTCGGCAAATTCAACATGTGGAAGTGCCCGGTTTGTCTTCCCTGTGTAGATGAGTGGAAAAGGCAATACATGTCCGCTGAGTGTTTCTGACAAAGTAACTGTAATTCCACGTCTGTCAATTAATACTCCCTCTCCTGGCTTCGTGCTTTGAACTCTTCTCTGTCATTTTGACGTTATCCGTCGGAACGAACTTTGACGGCGTTTGGTCAACGCTTATCACGAGTTTATCGCCGGGCGATCTATTTTCAACTATGGAAGACACTATACCGTGCAAAAACTTTGACTTAACTTCAAGCCATGCAGCTTTGGTGATTGCAGGCCTTGATGTTGTCACTATCCTTCTAGTGGAGCGCATCCGTCTGTGAAGAGATTGCAGCCAGCCATTAGTGATGGCAAAATCCCAATAGCGTCCAAAGCGGCCGAGATCACTTTTTATGAGCCCCATCAAAATGCCATAAATAACCTAATGTTTGTTGATAGTTCCTCCTGCTGTCCTTGTACTTGTGATGAACTTGCGGAGTTTTGTATCCAGCTCTTCAGGCAGAAGTAAAGGCCTCCCTCGTCTTTCGGATATTTGAACACATCCACTTGTCTTTTTTAGTTCACATCGATACTTTGCAACCCAAGGGCGTACAGTGCTTTCCTTTAAGTCAGGATAGTCTTGCTTAAAATGCCTTATGGTGCTTACGAAACCATGGGTGTTGGCATATTTTGCAATCTTCAACTTCTCGTCTTCGCGGTACGTCTTTCTTTTCCGTTTGAATTGTGCAGAGGACTCCAATTCTATGGCTATGCAGTTGTATTCTGCGTCCAAAACTCCAGATTCCACTCTGGGAGGAAGAATGAGAACTTGAGGTTGTGAACTTCCTTCTCTCGAGAAGTACGATAATATTGACATGTTGTTTTTAGATATCTCGGGTGGTTTTTTGTCGTGCGCAGCAAAGTAGACTCCATGAAAGGCTTCCAGGTTGAACGATACACATGGTAACCTCTTAAACCTGTGATGAATTTTAAAGTAGAAGATTCGTACGCCATAATTGTGCTTTCTATGCAAATAAACAGAGACGCCTTTTGAGCCAGGCACGCAGTACGCATTTATTTATGGCGAGCGTACTACTGAGGAAACACTCTTGCTTCGAAGACGGGAACCCACTTCAGTGCAAGATGCAATTTGATTGGTGATTTTCGATCCGTCTCCTAAAGATATATGAAGCAAGAAATCACGTTTAAGCAAGAAAAAGATAACAAACACGACCGATTTGCAGTTGTTCGACAAACAATTCTGCCAGGAACGTTATTTCCCACCACTTTTGGGCATATTCCCATAGAACTGAGCCGGTATGTCTGGTTTTCATTGAAGAGAGGAGCTAACGTAATGGGGCAGGTGAAATCTTTAAAATACAAACGGTCTCCACTGGCAGTCAAGGCGGCTTAGAAATACCAGTAGAAGTAACCGCGCATTGGGAGGACGAACGGGCATTGGAAATTTTAAAGAGGAAAACAGAAGAAATGAGCTATCCTCTCGGGGAGACAGGAGTATCAAGATCAATCAAAAGACATTTTGAACTCGATTTTAAACGAAGACGTCCTGTCAGATAGTGACTCTAAAGAGCCAATAGAGGAGTCATGAACTAATAAGGTTTTGTAATGAAATAAATGTGCTCTAAAATAACAATGTTGTAAAATAGCGTGCATCAAATTTACATCGACATTAATTAAGATACATTAAATTAACGAGAATTTTGTAAAATCGCGTTAATAAAGTGCATTGTTAATTTCCTATAATAAGGTATACTGAGTGCTCGTCCACTAAAATACGCCCGCACTGCAGGCTACAGCTGAGGCTGAACGGTTAGCATTAAATAACATAGGGTGAGGTAGATTCAGTGACCAGCGGTCAGGGTTAGGAGGGTTAGAGGTTTCGTTGGGATTGTCATCATTACGGGCGCAGGAATCTGCTTTCACCCTATGTTATCTAATGCTGACCCTCTGGGATAATAGGCGCCATAAGTGCTTGAGTTCGGAATAGAATTGTATGAAAATGGCATGTTGAAGGTGTTCGAGAAAGGCAAAGTTGAGTCTTACACACGATCAAAGAAACTGGACTTTTTTTTCAAGTTTTTTTCAAGGAGAAATGTAATTTAATAATTGAAACAGGGGCATTAGAATAAAATTAACAGTCACACAATATAAAAACCCCAAGTCTCCCTCCAAAACGATGAAGTTGGTTCCGGGGTTTCCGGTTTGGTTAACTCACCGCCGTAAATTCCTCACGGACTTCTTTAGACTTCTACTGTTATGCAGGCGACCAATCACATAAATTCTTTAATTTCATTATCCCAAAGTCTCTCTCCATGCGCCCACACGCTGACCAAAGAGCCCGAGGACTCTGGGTACGAGATTGGCCCCAGGATAGTCTGGGATTGGATGCACACGTTGGGGTTAAACCCTTCACTAGATGAGTGAGTGGAAAATTGACAGATCATTTATTTTGCCTTGCGAATTTCGTTGGCGTGCGTAAAGTTTCATCTTTTATATATTTATTCATTTCTTAATTTCTAAACTTTTGGGACAAGGTAGCCAGCCAACACACTGGATTTACAAGAAACTTAGTTTTATTTACACGATAGCAAGCCGCTAGACAGCATGACCGCTAAGAACGATAGCATGGCCGCTAAGAACGAGCCCATAATTCCATGCGGCTTGAAAAGCATTTGTGGCATAAATTAGTGATAAAAACTTCTGAACTAAAACGGCCCCCCGGTCATCAGTGAGATTCGACTCGCGCTCTACACTGCCTTATTTTCGCCTTGAAAAGTGTAAATGACGGAGTGGCGTAGTGTTAAATCTTTAAAAAGATTAAACTAACAGCAAAGGTCTCAAGGCCCTCGCAGTTCTTTTCTTGTTCATCAGTTCTAAATTGGATAAACCTGTTTATTTAAGTTTTAGCTGATGGGATAATGTGATCATTAATTGTGAAAATTAGCATTTTGAGCAGAGTTTTGAAGTGTTCTGTGAGACGGGACATCAAGTGCTTCGTCCTCGTATTCGAGAAGAACCCTTTGTTGGTTTCTGGTGGAGTCTCCGATGTTGCTATTCTATTTATCGATCCCAATTCAACTATCTGTAGCGTCTACCGCATCAGTGTGGTTACAATGAAATATAATGCCGTCATGTTTTAGCCAGAACATTGAGGTCCGAGTAGAACCTGAAATAAGATTCACACAATAAATGGATTAAAAACAAAAAGAGCAGTTTACAACTGCTTTGATCTTTGTTTTGGTGGCTCCGTGACTGCGGGATTTAAAAAAAAAAGTGCGCGCCATCATGCAAAACTAAAACCAAATCCCCATTTACGCGACAAAAAAAAAACGGTAAGGTAAGGGTAAATTGTCTAATTGAATCACTAGTAAAACTAAGTCGGAGTCAATTAATTCGATTCGTGCTTGGCTGAAGGTTGTATTTCCTTCAGATTGCCTCTGTAGCAACTAGAATAGAAAAATAGAAATGTGGTTATTGCGTGGTTCGTTGTCAAGTGTGTATTGTTGTGTGTATGCGTTGTCATACTGTCTAAGTGAACTAGGATGTCGTGATTATTCCATGTAGTCTTTTTACACGTTTACTTGTAAGTATGTAAGTTTGTTTCGGCGTCATTACGCATGATTTTCCCTTTTAAGTTCGGTCGTTTGTCCAACATCTGCCTTTCTAAGTTCGGTTTTATAACGTTGCTGTTTCCGCCGTTCTCGGCAGCCTTTTGGCTTACATTTATTTCAAGTCGCACCATAGTTTGTAAGTATTTGTTTTGTGTTTTCCGTTCTGTTTTTTTTTTTTTCATCTTTTACCTTTACAACATGTAATTTGTATTCATTTATCTTCTTTTTTTCAGTTGAATCGCAGTTGCCAGTTGAAAGTATTAAATGTATAGCGTATTCGAAATGTGGTGCTTTCTCCTGTAGAAACGAGAACCTTCGACCGAACAGGCTCTGTAATTCCTTTGAGTTTCAGGGTTTTACGACACTGAATCGAAACCGCTCTATACCGCTCTATTGGTTTTAATAAATGTTATTCTTTGGTTAGAGTTGTACTAACGATCTGTTGCCCTTAACAGAGTAAAAGCACAGTAGAGTGCCCACGGAACGAATAACTGCCCTATTGCTTTTAATGGATGTTATTCATTTGGTTAGAATTGTGCCGAAGATCTGTTGCACCGAAACGATAAAAGGCACACTAGAGAGCCCACATAACGAAGGCTTTCATTTAGCATCGATCTTTTTTCTCATACTAGTATTAGCACACACTTGACGAAAAATCATCTCTGAGTTCTGAACTTGGATTTTTATTTGCCTCAGTTAGTTATAGATTAGCGTGAACGGCATTTTCAAGAGGGTGGTAACGGGTATTTCCCTAACTCGGATCGGCTCTTCATTTTCCCCGCGAAATGTAAAATGGCTATTTTTTTTTTCCTCGTGAATCGTAATTTCAATAGCAGCGGTGAGGCGTTATTTTGCAAAATCATTTTCGGCGAAACGAGAAATACATGTTTAATTCGCCGTGACCTATGATTTTGATTATGTCTTCGTTTTCCTGAATTGTGAATTGACCGTTTTAGTTTCAGCAAAATGTGATCTAGACCTCCCTTTACCACCCTCTTAAAAGTGAAATGGAAAAAAAATGTTAGATTTTAGTCCACGGCAGAATATCCTTAGTGGTTCTCATACAGCTGGACGCGGGCGCAGGCGCATTTGTCTTCCAACTCATTTCGTGTAACAGTCAGTAAGACAATCTCTTTTGCCGCCCTGTGTCCAAGAGCAAAGAGGTGCCGGCTGTGGATAGTTTTACTGACTAAACATGGATGAGGAAAACGATGCTTGAAAGATGCACTGTTTGACAATTAAGTCTTATAAACTGTGCATTACCCTGGGTGCCAGAGGTTATTTCTTCGGCAGTTTAACTTTTTGCGAGGAGAAAAACCTCTGGCATCCGGGGCAATCGTGCACAGCAATGTGCTAAAACGGATGAACAAATCTGGTTGTTTTTACTTACGTTATGAGCTCTTTTGCGCTCAAACAATCGAAAGCGACATCCTTGAAGGTCCACTACGTTTTCTACTTCTGTCACCAACTCGCACAGCTTTTGTCCATTCTCTCGTGAGAAGTGATAATTGTATGCCAAACAGGCGGGGAATCGCAGGCAATTATCCTCGCACTGAAGCTCCGAGATAACAGACTGACTCCAAGTCACGTGACCCAGCAACTTTTTGTCCACGAATAGTTCTCGGCTGATTGGTAAAATTAAAGTTTGACCAACACACGTAGGACTGGGAGATGTGACA
>BLFK01001130.1:117368-133145 GCA_014634185.1 Astreopora myriophthalma
AAAGGGTTAACCACCTCTCCGTCTGATCAGAAACTATGTCTCCATTAACCCTTTCACTCCCAGTAGTGCCACTTACAGATTTTACTCTGTCTAACGCCAGACGATTTTACTCGTCACTGGGGCACCCCTTGGGGCTGAAAGGGTTAACCACCTCTCCGTCTGATCAGAAACTATGTCTCCATTAACCCTTTCACTCCCAGTAGTGCCACTTACAGATTTTACTCTGTCTAACGCCAGACGATTTTACTCGTCACTGGGGCACCCCTTGGGGCTGAAAGGGTTAAAGAAGTACTTTACAATACTCGTGTCAGTGTTGTATCACTATTCACACACTCTCTGCTTAGCCTCGAGTTTGTCAATAGTGATAGAACACTGCCGCGAATATTGTAAACATTACGTGCGATGCACCACGCGGTGTTCCTAGTACTCTGCTGTCTATAATTTATGCATAATTATACTCAGTCTGCTTGTGGATAAAACTGCAGCTGTGCAGTTTACACCCACCAACTGGTTAGGTCAAGTGAAGGGCTTTGGGCAGAAACAACCTAGGAGAATTCTGCACAGTTTTTAGGTCATTTTGCAATTTATGTCATGGCCCATTTCCACCAAATCAACTGCACCAAAATTACAAGGTGAACTTCCTCACACCATAATTATCCCTCAAAATAAGGCAATGAAATGACTCCCCCCCCCCCAAAAAAAAACTTTTCTCTCAGTATTTTCATATTTTCTTTCTCTTCCATTTCCAGGCCCTTTTTGTGGACCTTACTGTCGTCTGGCAGTTTGAAAACGGAAGAATTTAATGGTACGTAAGTACAAATTTCATCAGGTTGATCGTTATATTTGGAGGATCGCTTACCATTATGCAACGATCACCCCAACTGGAATTTCCCAACAGATGGCAAGCATCCATCGTGTATTATAGGAAAATTCATTATCTGATGAGGGAATTCTGCATTAAATTGCACGCGAAAACCGATATCGCACGAATCGCGAAGTGATGAGTGCGATATCGGTTTTCAAGTGCAATTTAACGCGGAATTCACAAGTCAGGTAATGAATTTTCCATGAATCGCATAATTGAATAAAATAAGAAAAAAAAGAAACTCGTTGCAGTTGTTGTGTTACAATTTGAGGACAGTCGTTACGTAGATGCGAAACAATATCACTTAGCCTCGTTTTCAACTCGCAATTCCACGCTAAATACCTTGCTTCGTTAACCAATCAGAATGCAAGATTTTATTCAATTATGCGATTCTGCGCGAAATTAGGCCGTAATTTGCAAAATGACCAAAAACACTAAAAAAGTTACCTACAATGTTTTTGCTCTGAGCCCTTGAATCACACGCAAGACTGCTTGTGGAGAAAACTGCAGCCCTGTAGTTTCTACACCCACAACCTGGTTAGCTCACAACCGTCAGTACTAGATTTTGGAGTTAAGGCCCACCCTGCATCATTATAGACAATCAAACCTTCTATTTGTTTAAAATATGCAGAATTTGATGGACTCACTCGAACATTGTTCATACTCATAATTCCGCCACAGTCATCCATGTATTGCTTCAGATCCTTTTCCTGGTTGAGAACAAATAACCATAATTATTGACAACTGTACACTTCATAAAGGTACATAGAGAGTTCTTACACACTTTTCATGCAAATTCAGGAACTTACTCCATCCTAATAAAACTATTATCATCTTTTCCTTGAGCTTCCCTCTAGAATTATTTAGGGCTGCAACAATACACTTTTCTATGATACAATACATATCTCGATGCAAAGGCAGCAACAAGCACCCTTACCAGATACTCGAAGACAAGTGTGAGAGACTTTGGCGTATGTACAATGTCATGAAGAGTTACAATATTTGCATGCTTGAGATCCTTTAACAGAGAAACTGCAAGGAAAAAAACAGAACATTTTGTTGCTTCCATAATCGTAGTCATTTAACCACACTGTTTACATAAACGTACTGACGCATAAATTCCTGTCATGATTAATCTTGTGACTCTGTTCAAGATGGCACTTTAAGAGTAACTCCAGTGGAAGTAATTCTTGCTCAAACTGGATTTGATATCACAGGTCAACCAATCCACTAATAAAGAACAACACCATCTAAGGACGCATTCCCCTAATTAACTTCAAATAATCATCACCTATTGTTTGCTGCTTTTCCACCTGTAAAGCCTTATAAATTATTGTGTACCAGTTCTTAGCGCACTAACCTTCCCGAATAGCTGTACATGGGGCTCCCTCCTCGTGTTCCAATCTTATTTCTTTCAATGCCACTACATTATCTGTAAGCCTGGAACCAAAACAGAAGTATGTCGGTTTTTTTCTATTATCGTCCTGTAAAAATAAAACACTTTTACATGTACAACTTACTTGCTTTTTCCCTTGAAAACAGTTGCATATGTACCCTAGGAAAAATAAGTAACAGAATTTTTAAACAAAATTCATCCTCAACAACAACAACAACAACAAACTTGGGAAGAAAATTAACAATAGTTAACACAGTTATTTAGATACAACTTAGAAACAAGAGAATGCCAAACAATTTCTCGTAAGAAAAACATACTCAAGAAATGGGTGTCTTAAATTCACAGAGCATGGAGCATACAGTCATGTAAATTTCATTCATTCACTTAATGTGCAAGTACATGTAAGATGTAGCTCCATTTATTAACATATCAAACAAATTTAAGCAATTAAAACATATTTATGAAATGGACCAGACCTTATTCCTTGAGCAACAATGATTGTTTTAGAGAAATGCAAGCAGCTGATCTGGAGTGGATCAAACTGTCAATCTGTCAATCTGTCAATAAGTTCACAGAATTGCGTGAAGTGCAAACATACCTCACCCAATTTGTCCAATTTGACATATGATTCAATTTTCCCATAACCAAGTTCAGACTGTCAAAAAACATAATGAAATAACTTACAATGTACATAGTGAGAGAATGTCTAACTTAAACTGGGGCTTCTAATATTTCATGAAAAAATGGGGAAATAGAGCCGAATTGATAGCTAACGGTATTTGTGCAGCATTGCATGACATTGCACAGCAGGAGATCTCTATCGCGTGGCAAATTACGCGTCGACTTATATTCATTATTACAGATCACACACAATTATAATTATGTAATTTTATACTGTGTATTGAGCTCCCAGAAAGTCTAACTGAATTTTGATGCAAAAATTGACGCAGTTCCCGAGAGCCAATTGGCAATCGCTTTACATTTAAAACCAGTACCAGACTCCCTGCATACCCAAGGCCTGGTGGCTCATTTTTAGAGGCATTAGTGATTCAAATAAACCATGATGAAAATGTTGTGTTTCGAACAGTTTTCAACTGCACTGACATTTACTGTTGGTTTTGTCATCTCCAGTTAGTGTTTTTTTCCTACAAATTTCAAGGGATTACGCAGAAGTGAGCAAATTACATGAACATGTTGATTGTATGCAATTTTAAGTCAATTTCATGAAATTGCACCCTTGTGAAATATCAGAAGCCCTGTTAACACAACTTTCATGTGATAATATGACAAAGTTACTATGGTGAAAGTACATGTAGAACCTTAAATAAAGTAAGGTGTTTAGCCTATTAAGATCGTCACGCTTTTTGCTACTAGAGGAATATTACTAATAATTTCAGCTACTCATTCTCATTAAATTCTATGGGTCAAAATTGTCAACTCGGCACCACGCACCTCAATCATCTGACTACCTATTGACTTACAGAAAACTCAACTCATAGTCTAATTGTTAAATAGATAAAGCATTTGGAACACAGAGTAAAACTTGTACGTGAAGCGGTAGACAAAATACAACTTTTATCCCTTACAAGTGACATCCGTCTACTACGGCGACTCAGATGTTGCTCACTACCAAATGGTGGGCTCTTGGATGACCTGAAATCGGTGGAACTTCTTGTTCTGTGTGCAGGACTTTTTCTTATTGAAATATCGTTCAGTGATGTCCCATAGTGAAGCACTGGCAAGGACAGCCTTTTGTTTGAGGTGCCAGGAGCTGAGGCAGTCTGTAAAAAAACAGTTTTGAATTTTGTATAATTTACACAGATAAGATAATAATAAGAGAGGGGCTTTGAGAGAGAAAAAAGAAAACAACCTTTTCAATAGGTGACATTTGAGTTCAATAACTGGATGTGTTTTGTCATTTTTGTTAAATTGCCAGGTTCCCATTTCTGCAAAATGAATAAGGGATATCTAATGGTGGCAAGAGGAATGATAGGAAAATTTTTATGTTCGACTGACAAGAACAATAATTATCTCTCGAGTGAGAACTGAAAAAAAATTCTTAACTTTGAGTGAACAAGCAAATCGTTCTTTTTGTTACTGATTAGTTGCAATTTATGTCAATTACATATATGTCACATCATGAAATTACTCTAGAACGTAGCTCAACCACAACCTTACCGACTTTGACCTTGGTTTTCTCATGGGGACCTCCAAGAAATCACCTTGTGCTGATTCTAATCCTATTCCATCTTCATTGAAGTCATCCCTCATAGACCCATTGTGGTGCACGTGGTCATAACCTCAAAAAGGGAGTTTGTTAAAACATCAACTTTTGATACTCGCCGCAATGTGATGAGTCTGGAGTCTACCAATGCTTACAAGCTAGGCTGTGAAGATTGAAATATCCTTTTAATTATTATTTTCTTTGCATAGCTGGTTGAATGTTTGATAACCATTCCAATGCCAATAGCAACTTTATCTAGATTTCACACTGTTTGATGCCACACACTTTTACACTACTCATCACAGAGAGATTAGCTAAGGAAAAATGATTACATCAAATTTGGCTTATGATTTTAATGCACACTGTCAGGTTTCTGTGGTTGCTGGCCAAAAGGCAGCTATTTTGCTCTCTGAGCTCCCTACATTTCGTGAATTCAAGTATAGCTCATGAAGACTAATATTAAAATATTATAAAATTTACTGCTTCAAAAATACACTGTGGTGAGGAACAGACACCTTTCTTGAAAGCCACCTTCACAAATTTAAAAAAGTCTTTGTAAACCCTTAAAGTACCTATGAAGTGAGAATTGTTTTCAGCTAGTCATAAATATAATTTCCCGACATTTCGGCGACTTCATGACGCCATTATCAAGGGTAGAAATGAGACTGAAATTAACGATGCGAGTTCAAGAGTTACAACTGATTTACATAGTAGAGGTGGCTACACAAATACTTTAGCATGGATAGAATCCGTTTGCACGTTCAAACTCGGTGTTAATTGTTTGATGTAAAGCATCTCGTTGACAAGACAATTGGACAATTGAATTTATTCATGCATTTCTTGAGAACTTTGAAACGGTCCTCAGGGACAGCACCCGCGTGGTCATTGTCATAGTGCTTGCGTACTGAAGATGACGTGCTTTTGTGGCCATCCACGCGGGCATATAGATGCCCACGCGTATAGCCAACATAGCTCCCTGTATCACACAGGTTACATTTAAACTGGTACACTACGCACTGTTGAGTAACCAACTGCGGTTTGGTCTCACAAACTTTAAGTTCTTGGTCAATTTTCCGACTGACAAATACGGGCTGGATTGTGGAAGAAAAGCTAGAGCTAGAAGGCAAGCTGCCTGATTATTATCGCAGATATGTTGACGATACTCTTACTATAATGCCTAACATTACTACAGCTATGGATTTCCTAAACACCCTGAACCACGCTCATCCCCCTGTCAGCTTCACAATGGAAATCAAAAAAGATGGCATGCTCCCCTTTCTTGGCACCCAGCTCCTAAACCGTGCAACCCAAATCGAGACTAAAGTCTATGTTAAGCCTACTAATACTGGTTTACTTGTCCACTACCAGAGTCACGTTGACAACCAGTACAAACGGAGTTTATTAACAACCATGCTCGATCGCGCGTACGGTTCGTCTTCTTCATGGCTTTACTTTTCGGAGGAGTGTGAGCACTTGAAGTCTTTATTCTCACGTCTGGACTACCCTCACCATCTTATCAACTCAACTATTAATGCCTTTATCCACTTGAGAGTTACTGACCAGCAGCCATTGCAGGATTCGGGAAGATTGGCGGGAAATGATGTGACTCGAGTAGTCATACCTTTCAAGGACCAAGACTCCACTAACATTGTTAAGACGCAATTGAAAGACCTTAGCATTAAGCTTCAAACCACAATCCAGCCCGTATTTGTCAGTCAGAAAATTGACAAAGAACTTAAAGTTTGTGAGACCAAACCGCAGTTGGTTAATCAACAGTGCGTAGTGTACCAGTTTAAATGTAACCTGTGTGATACAGGGAGCTATGTTGGCTATACGCATGGGCATCTATATGCCCGCGTGGATGGCCACAAAAGCACGTCATCTTCAGTATGCAAGCACTATGACAATGACCACACGGGTGCTGTCCCTGAGGACCTCCTTAGTTGTTTCAAAGTTCTCAAGAAATGCATGAACAAATTTGATTGTCTTGTCAACGAGATGTTTTACAAACAATTAACACCGAGTTTGAACGTGCAAACAGATTCTATCCATGCTAAAGTATTTGTGTAGCCACCTCTACTATGTAAATCAGTTGTAACTCTTGAACTCGCATCGTTAAAATTTCAGTCTCATTTCTACCCTTGATAATGGCGTCATGAAGTCGCCGAAATGTCAGGAAATTATATTGCTTATTTTTACTTGTCTATGTATTATTATTATTATTATTATTGTTGTTGTTATTATTATTACTATTATTATCTTTCTTTGTCCAGTTTTATTCAAGCTACCCCTATAATGCCATATACTGATGGTCCCCAGAATTATTCTCGGCATCTCAACTTAAACTAATAATTCACAGCGTACTAAAAAGCAATGCAAAGTTAAATGTAATTAATGCATAAATGCACGATTAAACAGTGTGACGCAAATTGAGTTCTGTCTTCAAAACTTAACTAACCAAACAGAAGAAACCAAACAAAGTGACACTTGACAAAACCACAATCATTCACAAGGTTATCCTTGGCCTTTTCATGCCCTCACTCACTGGGGAATACAAAGCACTGTGTCTTTTATTGCAAGAGGATGTTTATTTACTTTTAAATAATCTCCTTAATGAATTTTTAATAATTTCACCATTTTAATGGTAAACTAACATGAAAAACTGTAGAATAAACAAGAAATACAAGAAATGTACTGATATCTGTCATTCTTATCACTTTGGTTTGAAGATGGAATGAGACAGACTGCGGTCAAAACCAATTTTTTTGGCTACAAACATAAAAAAATTACACTATGAATTATTAATATCATCGCCCTGGGAGTCAATCGTGCAGATCAGGGGAACAAAAACAAACCTATTACATTTAAAAAGCAACCTGATAGGTGGAATAACAACTCGATGTTATTTGCATGTACCCACCACTGCCAAAAAACACATAGCATAGCGTAGCAGCAGAAAAATTCCAAACATATACATTGGATTACTCAGACAGCACTTGTCTATAAACTTGGCAAACCGTTTGAAAAGATACACATGTAAGTAAGCAGAGACCTTTCACCCTCTAGTAGCCCAAATAAAAGCCTCATTTTTTGCAAAAGTGATAGCCTTTGACTTCATTCCTTTCAAAATTTACTTGAAAATCGCTTGAACGACCAACGCGTATTGACAGGAAATTATTATGCAAATGTTTTCCCAAGGAAGCTCACGATGCCATTGTTTTTTCGTTTCTGTTAAAGGTGTGATTCATTTCGAGAGAGAGAATGCTTAACAACGCAGACGCTATTTTTTAAATGAGAACTTCTATCTTAAGTAAAGAGACAAGTTAGACACAATAGCGAAGACCATTCAGCCTGCTGTCTAATCAAGCGAAAAAGCTGGAAAATTAATACGTTGTTGCAACAACACGCATGCATGCACCTTCCTCACGCTTAACAGCAACAGACAAACACCTACAACGTAGAATTTAAAACAACTTGAAACTTGGTTTGAAAGTTTTCAAAATTGACAGATCGCTAAAAATAGAGCAAGGCTGCGAAAGCATCGATATCCAACATGTTTGTGCACTTTAAATTGAGGGAATGGAATATGTAAGCTATCATACATAGCTCGATCGATAATACAGACTACACAGTAATTTCAATTTTCTTAATCCAAGCGCTTGATGTATTGAAGCGAAGATCAGTTGTTGTGGAAATAATTTTGAGGTCTACAGAATTTAAAGGAAAAAAATTATAACAGTTAAATAAAACAAACTTCTTAACGAATTTGGATATATTTTAAGTGATGTATTCCGAACCAGTCAGATATTTAAATATGTGCTGCAGGACAAAACACAAACACGAAAATTACGTTAGCTTACCATTGTCCTTGCCGTTAACTTCCAAGGAAATTTGCTCAGCGAACTCGGAGAGAGTTTCGTCTTTTGTGCCTTTCAGTGAAAGAGCTCTTTTAATTCTCCTCATCCCTAAGCAAAACCACGCTTTCAAGCCATAGATTGCACAAATTCAACGCTAGCTTTAGATGAATGGCTTCCTTTAGACGCCGAAAACGTCTGCAAGCAAGCATATGCATATCGGTGGTAAATATGATGAAAAGAAGTATCTAATATTGCTCAAACCGCTGGCTTTAATGAAACATATATAAACCATATTTCAGTGCGTTAAATAGAGACCAAAATTCTCCTGTAAAAATCAAGCTTCCTTAATAAGTCAGGTAGATTAATTTCATTGAAGATAATTTGGTCGGCACTAAACAAGCAAACTATATGTTAGCTCATATGGAAGCTTATAAAAGATGACAAATGATTTTTTTTTATTTGCAAGATGTCCTTGCAGCGGCTTTTTCAATTTGCTGCTGTACAGATCAGCAAATTGAGCTAACAGATTGGTATTGACTGTGCCATTCTACGTATCCTTTGGGTGTGCGCAAATGTTATTTCCTGTCCACGGAGTTTGGAGAAATCGATTAGGCCGCAAGAACAAATACATGCCTGTTTGTCACCCCTTGCAGTGAAATTCTAGAAGCCCGTCTTCAGCTCCGCAATCAAACGAAAAATCATCCATCGGAGGTAAACGTGAAAGTGGTTCAACTCAAAAGCGTTGTATAAGATATGTTAACGTACCTTCCGAGGTCCAAAATGATTTCCGATCCCTCTGTTTATAACCCATGTTTAAAAACGCTTCGGGTAGTGACTGGCTGAAAAATCGCCATTTTGAGTTACCCATAAGCCCTCGCGAACCTTATTGTTGACAGGTTCCTTCTTTTCTTATTGGGGTCACATCCGGCTTTGATTGGCTAAAGAACAAAATTGATTTTTATTTGGCCTTCTGTCCCTAATAAGCATGTAATTACTCCGACTTCAGCACAAATGAAGCGGAATGAAGTTATCTCAGGTCTCTCAGAGAAGGATCGCATTGTTTGTTCATATTTCAGCTGCACCGGAAACTCGGTTTTCAGATTTCGTAAAACTCTTGGGAAGGTCTCGAAACTTCACTTCGCCACGTGCGAGCTACGTGACAAAATATATTTTAGTTTTATCTAATCATAATGTTCAAGCTCGTGACTTGAAAAAATAGTGTCAACAAATGTATGTGTCGTTTTTGCTTTTTGTCCATAATGATATCGATTCCAAAATAAGCACTCGAAAAGGTTACGCACATCCTTTTATAAATGCCCCGAAATGAGGGAGGCAGGGAAGTAGTTAAGGGGGAGGGGATGTAGAAGGCATATCATATCATCTCTTAGTCAATTTGCTATAGTTTTTTAGTTTCAATGCACCGAGAAGCGAGGTTTTTCCAAGGAAAGGGGCTTAATCGGTGTAAAAACCCGTGCAACTTTTTCTTTGTGTCCTTAGCTCGTAATGCTCTTTTGTTTTCTTTCTGTTACGTCATCCGTGAGTTTCACAGGGTTTTAATTACACCGAAATGATGAGCCAAGGAAAGATATCGCTTTTATTCTCTAACTCGCAGTCCAAGATTTTTGCTACTGCAAGAATTGCTTTGCTCGCCCATCACCTCATAATTATTATAATTATTATTTGAACAAACAGCCATGACACGAGATGACTATTCGCATAGTTTCAAAGATCAGAGAGACCGACAAAACACGAACTGACCTTCGGAAAAAGCGAAGACCATCTTTCTTTTGTCCAAAAAGGCCTCTCGGTAGACTGGTGGGGTTAGAGGTGGTCAGGGGGTGATGGGTGGTGGAGAGGATAGCATCCATGGATGGAAAAGCACTGGAAACTAATATCTGGAAAGAAACATGGCTACTTGTTGTGTGATGAAGCGTTCCGTGTTGGAAGTCGGCGGAAAGTCATTTGACGTCGTTCTTTCACCCACATCCCTCTCTTGGGGCCATGTCGGTGTTGAAGATTATGGAACAGGTAAGAAAATAAAAATATTTTCATTTGATTTTCAACAAGGACGAAGTGCACTGTGTGCATCAAACAATATTTCCCTTTTATGAATTTAAAAATGTAGTAAGCTTTATTTTCCCTTGAATGTTGCTTTAACAGACTGAATAGTCATGAATATTGCGTATAACACCAACTTATGTTGTCCTGATTAAGTCGTGAGGCGCTAGATTTGGGAAATTTGCGAAGTATGTATGAAGGTCGTCGTTCATTTATTTATCAGTCGAAAGTACATGCAAGCTTAAATCCAAGCTAAATTATTTACTTTTATCATTCTCAAGTTTTAATATTTAGCTTACTTCGAGCCAGAAGTTCATTTCACAATGAACTTTTAAGTGTGCAGTTTTACTTTAGGTTTTTTCTTTGATTTTTTTGGAAGATTGCGTCTGAGCTTAAAGCTTTACATAAAAATAAAATCAATTATGCGGTTGTATTTAATTTCGGGTATAGTTACGCCTGCACGCACTGTGTAAAGTTGTCGTGTTGACCTAGCTGGCAAAGCTAAGTACACCTCACCAATTGGTATTCTTGAATTTATAATTACTCTTGGATACTGGACAAACCAGGATCCTTAACAAAATTATTATTTTATATTCCCCTTGTCTATTAAAACCAATGTGTATTCAATTTTTTATCAATATTTTTTGTGAACTTTTAGCAGAAAATTAATGCTCTTAAAGTTCTCCAGTTTGCTGTGGCAGGTTGTAAAGTAAAAACCTGCATAAAAGAACCTGTGGATTAAGAACCTCCAGGCTGAAAATGAGCAAATTAAACCCTTGAAATACAAGAACCCATTCAGCCTGAAAATATACATACACTGTAGGTTCTTATGTGAAAACTTGCCAAGCTCAAGCACACATAATAATAATTTGCTACGTGTAGTTACGTTGTTAATGTGCAATCTATCAGTAGGAAAACCCTTCCTGTTCAAAATTGTATGGCGGAAACTTATAAGGGGGTTAGTTTGTTGACCGAAATATTAAGAATTCTAACACAACAGAAGTGTTTCAGCACCAAGCATACCCATTATAAATAAGAACCTGATTTAATAACCTACCCAACCTGATTCCTCGGTAAACACCAAATTTAAAAGAACTAATTCACCCTGGCTTGAAAAAAGTAGGGGTCAGTTTATGCTAGCCTCTACTGCATCTCATACATGTATATGTGGCATTCAGACAAGAACAAGCCAAAAGCAATTAGGGCTGTATGCAGAACCAACTTTACCGCAAGTGATTTCATATTTTGGTTACTTTGTCACAAAGCGGCAAAATTTCGATTTAATGAAATAACTGAAGTATGGTTATGCAATAACCCTCCAATAAATAAATAATATATAAAATAAATAAATAATGAATGAAGGGCTCAGAGGAAAAACATGCTAAGTGACCTTTTAGTGCATTTGGTCATTATAGAAAATTTCAGCCATATTTCATGCAGTACACAGCGATTAAGTTATGCCAATACCTATCCCAAGGGATATTGTGAAGAAAATAATTATCAAGGAAAAAAAATTCTGGGCGTTGAGCATTATAGCCTGGGGAAGCTTACCCTGTAATTTTAGTGGAGTTGACTCTGTGGAAATTGGCCATGATTTTGTGAAATGATCTATAGCTAAAAACCATGCAAAATTCACTTTAAATGCATTTTTACCCAGAGCCCTTCAGTCATAGTAAATATTGAGCACATGCTAATTGAGCTCAGAGCACACGTTTTTAGCGTGTTTGGTCATTCTGCAAAAATGTGGTTAAATTTCACACGACAGACGGCCGTTAAGGTACAGAATTTCCCATCCCAAGTGGTGCAAAGAAAACAGTGGAGGGAAAAAAAAGTTTGGGCACTTTTGGGGGGATGCATAAAAAGCATGAATTAAAATACAGGTTATAAAGTTTTTTTGGCTTTTTTTCATCCCATTACCCTAATTTTTGGCACACGGTGTGGGGAAGTGTGCTCCGTAATTTTATTGCACTTGATGTGGGAGAATTTGGTGGTGCTTTTGCAAAATGACCTAAAAACTGTTCAAAAGCCAGTTGCATTGTTTTTGCCCAGAGCCCTTCATTTACGGTAACCATTTTTACCTAATATTGTCTTTTCAGGAAAAGAATCCTTCAGGAAGTCATTACCATTGTTTGAGGTATTTGCGGCTGTACCTTATCACCCAAAACTAGAGCAGTCTGCAGAAGGAATCATTGAGTTGGTGTCGCTGAAAAGTTCATCATTCTGTGTCTATGCTGTAAAGAGAACAAGGAAACACAAATGGAGAGAAAAAACATTTGTGTTTGATTGCGAAGATCCAGTTTCATGCCAGGAGTGGATAGATAGTATACAAAGCGTTTTGTCAGGTAAAATCGTGAGCATTTATGTTTGTATTTTTGTTTGTGGCAAATTAACCAGAATTTCAATGGACAAAGTGTTACAAAATTACTACAGATTGGAAACAAAAGAAAAGGAACTAAGGGAACACAAAAGTAATGTTTCAAATAAAGTTATACTGGTGCCTTGCATCAGTAGCTAGCCACATTTGAGAACCTTGCATCAAATGATGGTGGTGGATTAGGATTCATCAGGCAAGATTGGTCAATATTGGAAGAACAAAAAAAAGTCACTTTTTACCAGGATCCCTTCAATTAAGTTGATGCTTTGAAACAAACAAGGCACCAGTTGTCCAAGAGCACCTTTGTACCACCAAAAGTTCGGTATTTGTGAAGAAGAGCTCTCCGAAAAACCTGTCGGTCAACTGTCGGGCGACAGAGTACCGACAGGTTACCAACAGGCTACCGACAGCTAACCGACAGCTAACCGACAGGCTACCAACAGTTTCCCAAAGAAGAAAGATCGTTGATCATCGAGAGCATGATCGTGTTATATGTGATCATGCTGGCTCTTTAAAAGAGTTGGAAGCCACCTGCAGAACAAGACTTCGACACAACCTTCCAGTCATGGCTAACCTGCGGCGTGAGGGGAAGCTTTTACCTCTGAAATTTGGCGAACGGTTCTATGAGTGATGCTGGTTCTCCCTTGACCAAAAAATGGCTCCTTTAGGAGCCACCAACTTTACAAAAGTCAGTGACCAACAATAAAAAATGATTCCACTCAATCTACGACAAAACAAAATAAAAACATGACTTTAAGAAATACGTAAAAAAATACACTTATGACTTGACCACCAGAATAGAGAGGGATTGGGGCTTAGTTTTACCTTTCCGATATGGCACACAGAAATGTATAAGCTGCAGTTGCGTGAGTACTCTGGTTATTTTCAGTGTATCACACAGTTTGGATGTTGTATAAAGCGAAAAAAGAGAAAAAACAGCGAGATTAGCGTCAACAACATTGTACCGACATGTTACCAATAAGTTACCGACATCTTACGAACACATCACCAACTGTCGGCCGACTGTCGGCCTACTGGTAGTCTGTGTTTTGGGAAAAACCTGTTGGCCGTTTGTCGGTGGACTGTTGGCCATCTGTTGGCCGTTTGTTGGCCAACACATGGCCAACAAACGGCCAACAGACGACTGACAGGTTTTTCAGGGAGCTCTTCTTCACAAGGACCAAAAGTTCTTTAATGATTCGATTTACTGTAGAGCCCGAGGCACCTATTTAACATCAGTACATGTACATGAATATGCATATGATCCTTAAAGATCTTGGCCAAGATTTCTGAGGATCCTTTGTTAAGATCTTTATCAGATTTTTCAAAGATATTTGAAGAACCTTTTCGAGATTTTCACCAGGGACTTAATTATTCAGAACAGGATGCTTATTTCTTTTTTACAAACAACCAAATGTGACAAATGACATTCTAATAGCAAAAATGGGAGAACAACAACAACAAGGACAGAAACCGTACCAGTCACAGTGCATTTTAATCCAGAGAAACACGGCACATCTTAAGCTTAATGCTTCAGACTGAGAGTCACTTAACGTGCAGCTGTAGCGTCCATATGGTAATCAAAACAATGTGGTGGTGCTTATTGTAATACATGTAGGAGGGGCCAGAAGCGCATAAGTAGGGGCATTCAACTCCACCACTGGGTTTGTACGCCAACACAGGAGTAGACAGCGCTACTTTGGAATGACATTTTGCATGCTAAAAAAACAGAGGCAAGCATGTTCATCCAATTCAGCCAATCAAATAGCTTAGCATGACAGCTGCTGACAGCTCATTTCTCATGCCATGTATTTTTTGCACAGAGGAGAGCAGTTGCAACCGTGGAAACCACTTTTCATGGGAATTACAAAAAACTATATAACCTCATCTGCTCCTGTTTATATAATAACCCAAGTTATTCTCGCATTTTGATTGGTTCTTGCCTATGATCTATTAGAGGACAGATGCATGATTGACGTCATCATTACAAAGTTTTTCGCTTTTACAAATACGAAGTTTAATTCTTTATTATATAAAACAAATGGATTCCATGTTGCCGTGCGTCTGTTCAGTAATAGATCACAGAAGACGTCAAAATGTGGTAAGAACATCAGTGACGCACTCGGCTATCTTTTAAGCTGATGGCTGGACTATAACATGGATGCTCCTACTTACAGCCTCCTGGGGATGCTTATGAATTCAGAATAGGGTGACACTTATTGACAAAAACATGTTCAAAAGGGGCACTTATTCGGAAGGGGGTGCTTCTAGTTGGAAGGAGGGCACTGAATTGACTCATTGTCATGTACTAAATGGACATTTCATTTTAGCTTTCAACCGACCACGAAGACTCCTTGTGTTCATCAACCCAGTTGGAGGGAAAAGACTTGGCCGTAAAATATACATGGAACAAGTCCAGCCACTGTTTGAATTGGCAAATATAAAAGTTGATATTATTGGTGAGTACTGCCTTGTGTTAACTTCACCAGTTGAACAGAAACACTGACTGTACAGCACATCAATGCTTGTGCACTGGCACTTTACCTGAAATAACCAGAAACAAAATGCATTAATATGAAATATTCATTTTATTACACTGACAGCTGTTATTTCTGTTTAATCACTGTATAGACAAGAGTGGTTTAAACAGATTTCTTGTTGTTCCACCGTGCCTCCACTTAGACCAAAAATGTGGCACACGAGCCACTGGTCAAAGCATGTCGCCGTTGTTCTTATCACATTTTAACATCTTCTGTTAAACATGATTTACTGAACAGATGTATGCCAACATGGCATCTACATACATTTCTTTTATTAATGAGAATTATTTTTAATAAAGAGAGACAATTGTAGGGCTCCAAACAAAAACATCCTAAACTGACTTTTTTAGTGTGTTTGATCATTTTGTGAAATCGCGACCAAACTTGAAACAATATGTGGTGATCAAGGTATAGAATTACGTAATACTATCTTGAGTGGGCACTTGGGGTGGGGGGGGGGGGG
>BLFK01001130.1:139070-161570 GCA_014634185.1 Astreopora myriophthalma
TTTTTTTTTTTTTTTTCACGGTAGATGGAAGAGACTTCTCCTTTCAGGCTACGGTGGTCTGGACAAACAGGTGTAAATTTACGCGCAAAGGCAATAGTAGTTCCGGCGAATTCTGGTGCAAGTAGATCGCACTCGTTTGGTTCAGGCGCCAGCACTAACAGTACACACTATCCTTCGGCAAGGGCCTGATACCAGTTTCTTGCCTTTTGACTTTAGTTTCCAACTGGCAGACCATTAAAGGAAGATTCATTAGCGTTATTGGGGCGAACATTTCTTGTGCGTGCGCCAAGAGTCCCGAAGGCTTATCGCCCAGCGCCCATTTGGCTGATGGCTGTTTGGACCTTATACTCGTAAAACACACCTCACGCCTGCAGTATCTGAGGCACATGCTTCGAATTGCGTCGAAAGCTGATCAAGTAAGTCTTGCTTTATACTGTAAACTCCCAACAAAGTGGATGTATGAATGTGTAATCCTCGTAACATTAGTTTTCGGAGCGTCTTACGGTGGGCAATGTCGACCATATCATCTCCGGTGATATTCGACTGTGGGATTTTAGTTCCCCACCAAATTCGTGGACACTGTGGTTGTCACACTTCGTCAATGATGAGCTGCACTCCGAGACCACGTAATTTTGACACCTTACGAATGGCACCGATGTTTTTGGGGACTGTTCTTAAGAGGTGCAAGCGTTTTTTAGCTGGCCGGGAGGTACTGGGAGGCGGCTTAAAATGGCCTCCGGTTAGCGAACTTTATCGGAACTTCTCAGGCCCTCGCTGAGTCCGTCAGGGTGCTCAGCTTTGTTGTATCTATTTGTGATGAGCTTTAAATCATGTAATCAAGTTATTTTGATACCTCACGAATGGCACCCATGGCTTTCGGAATTGTTTTTAAGAGGTGCTAGCGTTTTTCAGCTGGCCGAGATACTCAGAGGTGTCTTAAAATGGCCTCCGGTTAGCGAATGTTTTGGGAATTTCTCTTTTGAGTCGGTCACGGTGCTCAACTTTGTTGTATTTATTTGTGTTGAGCTTTAAATTTTAAAGGAATTGTTATACAAAAATTAAGAGCACTCGACGAAAACTTCACTTTCTTTGACGATTCAAGTTTTAACATTTTAGTTCAACTTCGATTTCGTGGAAGTGCACCGCGTGCGCGAGTTTTCCTTCCGGCCGCTGAATGAAGAGAATGAAACTGGAGACGAGGCAGATGGTAGAGAGGAGTTTGGCACGAGGGAAGGTGACGAAGAGTGGCTGGCCACCAAAATAACGTCATCAACGTCACGGCCCCGCGCGAAGAGCGTTTGGAACGTGGACGGGGAACTAATTACTGATTCCGCGATTAATGTCAAGTACGAGAGTTTTAAGGTTTATTTTGTAACCTCGGAATGACCCTGACTTAAAAGGGCAATGGCACGGTAGTTGTGATGTATTCAGGTCTTAACCGGCTGAAAATTGAAACTTGGTACTTAAGCTGACAAGTAACAGCAGTCCTGACAAACCAAGAAGAAAATATGAAATGAATTTTAACAGGGAAAACTATCCACATAAATTTTTTTGCGACTTTTGGATAACTGGGTGTCGAAGTTTGAAAAAGTTGGCCAACTTTTTCAAGTTTCAATCCATTTACATCCTCGCCATCCTTAGATGCAGACAAGAAAAAAAATGGTTTCAGTGCGCTAATATTGTTCTTGTTAAGGAAACTGGAGCATTATTTTTTGGTTTCCGTTGATGCGCAAGCGTTTTCTGGCCGTTTAGAGTACGGCTCAAATAGCGTGACACTGCCCCTTTAAGGACAGTTAAATGAAATAATTCTAATTCTCGGTATACCGCGCCTGGCAGCGGTATATTTCTTTGCATGAGTGTTTGAACCCGTCACCTGTTTTCCCGCGCGTGGCACGGGCTCCGTTTTTTTTCCCGCAATCCGCATCGGTTCTCTTTTTCTCGCCCCTAGGATGAGTTGAATATTTTACCTCTCGTGGTAGTGGTGTTAAGGTTTCCCGCCTTTGGTTTCCTGCGGGGGTGTACTGGTTTAACTGCTTCCCGCCCCTCGCTGGATGTTTCCCTTGCTTTCAGCTTATTGCCAGTTACAGCAGTGTGCTCTTCTTTGAGTCCTTATTGGCTTGTTGCGTTAATTTACTCATCATTATTTGTGTTCGTTATCCAATTGGCCCACGTCTGAGAGGGCATACGAACCCTCGACGTGCGTGGCTGATGCTTTTTGTATTCGTCTTTCAGAGTGCATCGTCAACTTATTCGCCTCTTTGCCCGTGGAATCGAAGAATGCGAGGACACTCCCTCTTGCACAGTTTGCAGAAAGCATTGACGCTTCAAGCTAGATAGTTAGCTTTTTTTACTACAATGTCTTAGATAGTAAAATTGTCAGTTGACGTTCCTTTTTCAATGAGTACCAGCAATCGGATCATCCTGTTCTAGTTCCTTTATTCAAGAAGATGAAAACAATTAAGCGTCGCCGAGACTTTAATTTCGTCAGCACCCGACGAGACTCGTCGACGCTCGGAGACACTCGTAAGTGTCATTCCCAAATTTTAGGGCTGCGCATGCCAAACACGCAGGTCTGCTGGTCGGGCTGTGTGTTGCTGAGTCCTCGACCTATGATATTATGGATATGACTTATTTACCCGGCAAAGGGCGCTTCACCGCTTTTGTTGTGGGGCCTAATAGAAAATATGATTTTTCTGAAGTAAGTGATATTATTATTCAACTGAAGCTGATCTGTCGATCGAGAGTTTTTAAATGATATCCTCTTATCGGAAAAAAAGATGGTGAAAAGATACTGAAAATTGTGTGGTTTGAGGCGAATTTTCGCCGTTTTGGGTAGGGGGGGGCACTGTCTATTCTTTGTAAGTTGTTTAAGTTATAGTTAGAATTCTTGTGTGTTGAGAGCCAATGGGGTTTTCAGTTTTTCCATTTAGCTGAGCGAATGTTTTATTTAGGTTCAGAAACATGGGACAAATGGCTCGACCTGGATGCAATGAGTACGCAATTGGAGGAAGTCATGTTTGCCCTTGGGAATACTGCCAATAAACCGGTTATTATTATTTTTTATGTATTATGATTATTATTATTATTATTATTATTATTATTGTTATTGTTATTATTGTTATTGTCATTCTTTTTCTTCTTATTAGTAGTATTAATATTATTAATATAATCATTATAATTATCATTATCGTTATTAGTAAACCTTACAGCTTTGCCAACGGTTATCGGTATTAGCTAAGAAAACAGCATAAGCTGAAAGCAAGCAAGCAAGCAAACGAACGAACAAGCAAACGAACAAATAGTCTTAATAGGTCTAATAGACACTTTGCATAAATAGCGTTAGTATTTCAATAACAGTACTTATACATCTTATGCCTCACCTACAAGAGGAAAGTCCTTTGTTTAAAAAGCGTCAACGCGGGGCGTAAGATGTTTTAATATTGTCATTCAAATACTAGTACCATTTATGCAAAGGGTCTATAAAACCAGATCTCTTGAAAAGAGCTTCTGGTATGGGCGAAAAAAAAAATCAGCTGTCAACGTATCGTGTAAAACGCTCGATTTAAATACTTCTAATAATGAAATTACATCGCGGTACTATTGTCAATTATAAAATGTCAATTTTACCCATAAATCCCTATTTTTAACAAAGTGCATCTTGATGTTAAACTATTGTCAACATTTAATTTGTAAAGAATATATAATAGGTTGTTAAAATCTGGATGGTGATGAACAAAGGGCAGTAATAAAATTTGCTGTCTTAGTTAAGAGTGTTTTAAATTTAATTATTTCAACACGAGTTTGGGTGTTCAATTTTTATTCAACGTGTTAGTTCTCCGTCTTTCGATTCATTTTCGTAAAGATCGAACACTAAATTATCTGACAACACTCTTTTAGGGGACAAATGAAGCAACCAATGAACAGAGCCAAGATCATCCCAACCTGTGGTGTGACCGAGAAGTTTTGGGGCACCACTGATTCTGACTGGGTATATTCATTCTCAAACCCCCTCAACTTCTTCTACCAAGTCCTCACTCCAAGTCCGAACCTCTTGGCTTCTTACTTGTGAACATCATCTTTTCTTATCTTTTCTTATCTTGTTTTTCAGCCTTATGCTGAACAACACGATTCATTTATTTGCGATCGTAACACCGGCTCACTGTGGCTTTCACTAAAATCTCTACCCTCCTACCCTCTAAACAGTTGTCATTTCTGATCTGTCGGATGTATTCTAATCAAAGAAAGGAGTATTTGACTTCAGCTCTTTGTTCATTTTTTTTTTCCACCAAACGAGGGTTATTTTCGGTCTTGATATTAGAAGAGAGGCAAATGATCAAGCCTCGTCGCTTCTAGGAAGCAGTGAAAGTGTCATTCTGTTAGTCACTGCGTCTCCTAAGTGGTACACAGTGATTTCGTGCATTCACGCACACGCAGACTGGATGCCAAAAATAAAACAAACAATAATGTGGACCAGTAGCGGTACCTCTGGACGTATTGCCTGAGCGGTGTACCATGACGAGTCTCCCCGAGATTTCGGCCCGCGGATCGCTTATACCAAGCCCCAGTTGCTTGCTGCTTTCACATACCCGTCAACGACAGCCTGTCTGCCCCCGACGCGGCAGTGAGGGAGAGAAATGTCGGCGCCTAGACCATATGCGACAGATCCCTTTCGTACTCACAGCTCAGTCCCAGTTAACATTCGAGCATTATATATTGAAACCGTAATCGATTCTGCCTTCCATATGGTACGCAATGGACTAGACCGGAAGCAGACCGTTTGAAAAATTTACGCATGCCTATTTGCTAAAATTGATAAAATGCTGCCTTCTGCCTTCATGAGTTGCTCCGAGTCATTACATTACACAAACCTCCGCTGGTGTCTCTGAGTACTCCTTGACAGGCTCCAGAGTTACCTTCGGAAAACACAGAAAACAAACAATAATCGGACGGAATAAATGCCGTCAATAACTTCCCCAGAATTGTGTGCGAACTTCGATTTGCTCGATCAAAGCTTTTAAATCGAGTGACTCTTGCTACTGAGCAAAGTGATTGCTCAAAATGCGAGTTTTCAGAATGGATGTCTCAGTAAAGAGAATGTATAGAGAACATTGACCGACCATCTAAAAGTGGTTGCAAATTTCTATATCAAGTTCAAATAAACTTGGCCTACCTCGAGTGTGTGCTTCGCTTCTTCAAGGGAAGAGTGCGTGCTTTTGGCTGTGTCAACAAAAGGGCCACAGAATGGCATAGAAATCGACTCAAGATTATTTGAACAGATTTAAAAATTAACTACACCTTTAGACGGTCGGCTAATGTTCTCCATACAGTGAGACATCCATAACAAGTCGCAAAATGAGCTTGGGTTTTCCTGTCACCGCAAAGGCGAATCTTAACTTAAGGGGCCGTTCTTTTGGGATTATTCTGTGTATTGATCTCTTTTCCGATTCCGGCATGTGTATAAATATGCATGGCAAAGAGATGGATCATCCTTGCAGATGAATAAGAATTATCCATATATATAGCGACCTTAGTGTTAAAATGGTTTGTAATAAAGTTAATGGTAAAACTGCTGCCCTTAGACGAGAGAATTTTGCATAAATGTGAAAGCCTCCTTCAGCCCTAAATGCGTTAGCATGGCAACAGCCCATAGAGCACCCAAACTGTCAAAAATATAAACCTTTGTGGTAGCGCTTGTTTGTAACAACGTTTGAGCTTTCATACAAAAGCAGCCTAAACATTGCTCTAGAGGAAGTATAGACCGAATTCATAAATGGCGGCTAATAAATTATTCTTTTCTCTTTATGTTAATTTTCCTCACTAGCATCGTTCGCTTATAAAAAATTTAAAAGAATTTTTGCTTTAAAAGGAGGCTCGTGAGGAAAATTACCATAAAAAGTAAAGAATAATTTATTAGCCGCCTTTTATGAATTCGGTCTGTAAGAACTTAAAAACTGTGTTCAGCCCTTAAGCCGCGGCACGAGCGATTTTTACCTCGGGCCGGTCAAATTTTGTCGCGTCTCCAGCACGCAGTGAAAATCGCAAGTCTTGAACTGGCGACCCGACAGGTGAAAAAATTGCTAGAAAAAAAGTGACCAGAGTTGGGTCTATTTGTCACAAGTGCAGCCACCCTCACGCACTGGCGACACGACAAAATTAGAAAAAATCGCATTACGGGTGCGAGCAAAAAATCGCTCGTGTAGCCGCGGCTTTAAGCAGTTGCAAACAAGACTGAAAAGAAAGATGTATGCTCTTTATAGAGTGCCATTTGATTGGTTTCGTTTTTCCGGGGCAAAACTATCACGAGCCCAGTTTCCTGCGCTTGGTGTGCACCAACGACATGGTAAGTTATGATGTAAATTTTAAGCCTGTCTCTTTTTTCTGTCTT
Source organism: Astreopora myriophthalma (assembly GCA_014634185.1). Classification (NCBI taxonomy): domain Eukaryota; kingdom Metazoa; phylum Cnidaria; class Anthozoa; order Scleractinia; family Acroporidae; genus Astreopora; species Astreopora myriophthalma. The sequence goes on from BLFK01001130.1 coordinate 145,456, forward strand.
TTTTGAATGGATGGTTAATCTAACGCGCTGGTGCTGCACACGCAAGCAGAGCTTTCTGCGTGAGCTATTAAATTGAGCGAATGATACATACAGCACTGTATATAATGGTAATTGAATTGACTGGAGTGTGATTTGATTTGAAATCATACTTGTGATTTCAAAATCAAGCGAGCGTGTAGCGCTCGTTCGATTTGAAATCACAAGTTTCATTTTAGATCAAAATTGACCATTTTGATGGGTTAAAAAAAGGGATACGATTTAGAGCAAAAAAAAATGGTGCGATTTGTTAATAAATCACACCGCTGAAAGCCAATCAGATTTCAAGGATCACCAGTAATTTCAAAATGGATGTAATAAAGCATGAAATCTCCCTTAGCTCAATTATAATTAGCTCGCACAGAAAGTTCTGCTTCCATGTGCTTTACTATGCGTCAGCCATCCATTCTAAAAAAAGACAGAAAAAAAAAAGACATGCGTGACTTTATGTTGTAAGCTTAATATTTTATTCAATTCCGTCACTAGTGTATGCTCCCTGTGATGGTACGTTTCGAATCCTGATTGGTACACGTTATTTTCTCTGAAGCAAAAGCGGCAGTGCTTGTCATTCTTAACCCGCGTGGTAGACTTAGAGTGGCGGTCAGTGGTGAAAAGAACTTGAATATTTGCCAATAAAGTGGTTTTGATCACTGACAAAAAAATATGCAAACTCAAACGAAGAAAACAAAAAGATGAAGACGACCTTACATGAGTGTACTTGGCCCTTTTCGTTGATTACAAATGCCGGACTTCCATTTCGACTGCATGGTTGGAAAAAGTCGCATGACATGGAACTTTACAAAAGTAAATATTATTGGATGAGAAAATAGTGGCACACATCCATATTGGTTTACAGAAACAAACTCGTTATTTGACTAAAATAAACCAACAATATGTCCTGCAATATTGCCGTTGTGATGTCAAAGTGAACGTGCAGTCAACCTTAAAATGTTGCCGGTGAAGGGGCCTTCTAAATGACTTCCTTAAAACCATAATAATGCGTATTTCTTGAGCTTCATTTACGCTATGAGCCATAAGGTATGAGATACATTACTTGCACTGTTCTTAACAATAAACAATATTCTTTTTGGTAAAATTCGAACAAAATCACTTTCCGGACTTTTTGACGCAGGATTCCATCACTATGGAAACGTTAACGTATGGTCCGCTTGACATTACAATACTTTTTTAAACATTCTTGCTATGCAATCGAATTCATCCTCTTGATAAATATTTAGTTTTCTCTCTTTCCAATTGAATTAATAGGACCTCGAAACATATAAAAATTTTCCTTCTACTTCACCTTATTTTCTTGTGCAGTGAAAAATTATAACAGCCTTCGTAAATTGCGGTTGTCCTTTGTTTTCGGTGTCTGTCGCATGTCACGAAAAGTTAATCTGCAATTCTAATTTTTTTGTTTATTTTCATCAGAACGGAAAAAGCGCATGAAACCGCCGTCTGTCAGAGGATGATTTATTTGAGTGCGAGGGAGATTTTAGCGCTTATCCCCGTTAAGATCACGATGGCGCGGATGACTCCTTTAGGAACTCGAAAACTAGCAAAAAATTAATCCAACCCCCATCATAAGAAGGAAGACTTCATTTCCACCGTGAACAATGTGGGAGCGAATGATGGAAATTTTCTGTAAATTCAGCCCTGAGAGATGCCAAAAGCGGCCCACTTTGGGCAAACGAACCGACTGGCTTAATGTTCTTTGCTTCTACATCTTCGGTACACTGGCCTTCTTTTATCAAGAAATGTTATATACGGCGTCAGAGGACATCCTCAGCGGTAGACGGCTACCGACTGCTATAGTAGTCGTCTGTTTTGTCACGCCGTTGGCGAGCATCAAGCTGATAGCGCCATGGTTTATCCAAAAAATTCGCTATGGCGTCAAGGTTTGTTCCATCGCAATTTGCATGGTGGCAGGAGTTTCTCTGGTAATTTTCGCCGAAGACATAAGAATAAGATTGGTTGGGATAGCGCTGAACGCCGTGGCCACCGGAATGTCCGAAGTCATATTCCTTGGTTTAACGTCGTTTTATCCGCAAGTTTGCATCAGTTCATTCGTCGCGGGAACTGGTATGGCTTCGCTCGTGTCGCCTCTTTATTACACGGGTAAGAGGAATTAAAAATGGCTGATCGGTTAAGATGCATTTAACCCCAAGGGGTGAAAATACTGCTCCGAAAGAGGCGCTCTGCGTGAGCTGTTAGTTCATTTGAATCGACACGTTCCACTTTGATCCACTTTAATTTTATCGACAATGGGGAATTCAAAGTCGTTATGTCTTGTAATATAATTTTTAGCCAGTAGATTTAACTTCGAATGTTTTTTGAATGGCAAAACTAAGGGAAGAAAATGTTAAGCGTATCCAGCTATTCTCTTGGAATTTCTTCGAAATGTTGGGGTATTCTTTTGAGTTAAGCCCAAATTTAAATCTCTGATCATAATTTATTCTGAAAGAGAAAGGTCTGGATTGATGATCATTTTGTTTGTGATATGATGTTGCAATTCTTTTTTATTGGTTTATTTGTAACAGTCTTATAAGTCTTGTTTAGAAAAATGTGATTTTTCGTCTTTCAACATCTCGCTTTTCTTTATCTTTTACCCTGAAATGCTTTGTTCAGCAAATGTAAGGAATCCATCAACAGAAACACTTGTTCCTTTTCTGGCTGGTCTTTCATATATATACCGGATCCGAAATAATTTATGTCCATAAAACAAAAGAACAAAGCAAGGCGTAATCGGAATAACAATGGTTCTTTTGTCGTCTGCCATTTTAGTCCGGTATATGAAAGTCTACCCCCTTTTTTTCTGCTCATGCCAACGATGACGTGTCTCCGTGGTGGCATTCAGCAAGACCTCTTATTTTCCTTTCGCGGCGAGTTCAGAGAAATAAATAAGAATGCGAGTCGACAACACACTCTTCCCAGTGCATTATTGATGGATGAAGTATAACCTTTACATTATTTACTATCCTTGGTTAGACCATTTAGACGTTCAGTTTGTGGGGAGCGGCGAAAATCGTCGCGCGAAATGTTGCCAGAGAGCGAGAAACACGAGGAGAGACTGGGCTGAGTGCCGGCAGCCTTCTCGCTGGCAATGTCTTTCATTTTCGCAGTTCCCGAAGATCTCAACGCCTGGAACAGGCTAATTACATATTCACAGGAACAATAGACTTGGTGGTGAATCGAGAGAAAGACGATAGTATTACGGGGTCGCGGATTGTAAATTCAACACAGCGAGAATTGGCCTTGAAAAAGGACTGTGCTCGAATCTCTGATTGGTTTATTTGATCGTGTCAGTCCACTGTGATTAGGCCTTGGCCAAAAGGTAGCGTATGTGGCAAGCGTTTCCAGCTAGCGAGAGGGCGGATTTTAATTTTTCGGGGTGCGCGAGAATAGGCCGAGGGGAGAATATATATATATATATATATTTTTTATATTTTACATTTTGTATTCTTTATTATTTATTTATTTTTTTTTGCCCTCACCGTATTCTCGCGCCTCCCGAGAAAGTTAGCCTTCTCGCTCGCTGGAAAAGCTTGCTACGCAGGCTAGATAAAAGATGGAAATGAATTTGACTTCATTCAATTTTTAGTTCTTTAGTTGTTAAGCTGGATTTCTCCGATGGTCAAACGGTTTTTTCTTCTTTCAGGTATCACGACATGGAGTTGTATATCACCCAAGATCGCCATCACCATCACGATTCCTTTTCCCGCGTTATTAGTGATATTTTACGCCCTTCTGGACAAGGCCTACATAACGAATAACACAAATGGCCTTAGAGAGCGTGAAGAAGTGGAATACACAATCGTAGGCTCCTCGCCCGACAGTCCTGATCAAACCACTGCATCGCCTGATAAACCTCTTTGTGGCGAAAAACTTTGCATTGGACTGAAGATTCTCCCGTTCATAATTCCGCTGTTTTTGAGCTTTTTCGCGGAATACTTGTCCATTTCCTCTGTCATCACGACCATTGCTTTTCCTGACTCTCACGTGCGCCCCAGGGATCACTTTCTCTTCTACTCGCTCTCGTACCGGATTGGCAAGTTCTTAGGCAGGAGTTATCTGTTTATATTTGCCTGTCTTCCGCCTGATGCGATGGAATTTCTGAATTGCAATAAGACGTGGGTGTTTGCAGGTGGGTGAAACGAGTCCATACCGTGCCAATACAGTGCCAATGCCGTGTTGGTACCGTAAGGTTCCTGATGCACTCGCGCACTAAATTTAACAGCCTCAAAGTCTACTAATTGCTGCTGATGTTAATTATTATCATTATTATTATTAGTACATTTTTTTATTGTTCTCGTTGTTTTTGTGCTTTCATATGCCCCAGATTTCTTTTTCACAAGTATTCCTGCGTCATCCTCCGGTGACAGGAGCCGCCCATAACCTGGAGAACTCCCATACTAGAGCTATGTCACGGCATTTTTACAGATCAACCTATTTTGAGACGTGTTTTTTCCCGCGGAAAGTTCAGTTCCAGTCCGCACGCGTCCAAACAATTACTTACGCAAGGCTTATAATTGGCTAGCAGTGCTCCTGTGGGAGACCAAGGCTCCTGTGGGAGATCGAATTCACGGGAAAATCAATCTAAAAATAGCTCGGTCTGTGAAAACGCCGTGACAAATACATTGAAGTTGTACGCTCCGGGTTATGAGCTCCTGCCGTCGATAAATCCATCACTCCATTCATGTAACGGGCTTAAAATAATTCACCATCTTCTTTCCGATGATAATCATTGTGAGAATGACACTTTTCGACATTTCAGTCCTAGCGGTATATGGGACGTTTGTCTCCTGAAGCTAGTAGGGACCTTACGAAACGAGGACAACGACGGCAACGAGGACGTCACTTAAAAATACAACTTTGCGTTATTGGTATTACTACGCAACTGACGAGAAATTAAACTGGTATACGAGCGGCTTAGAAGCATGAAGAGATAAACTGAAAATTCATCGCCTTGTGCTAAAGTCCTCCCCAGAACCTTGAATTTTGTAATTTCACGTCGTCATTTTAGGAGATTTTAGACGGCAAGGAAATAGACCAAAATGTAAAACGCAAGTGCAGAGCGTGCAGAGCCATTGGTTTTGCACACTTAACCTATTGTTTTGTGGCGTTCTCGTTGCCGTCGTCGTCCTCGTTTCGTAAGGTCCCTAGTCAGCAGCCCATAACGAGGAGCATCCATATGCTATGGTCTGGGCCACCAGCACAGCTTATTTTTGGTTTTTGAAATTCCCGCGAAAAGTAGTTGCCATGGTTGCAAGCACTCTCCTCTGTGGGAAAAATACATGCATAAGTAATGAGCTGTCAATCGCTGCCATGCTAAGATACTAAGCCATTCTATTGGATGAACGTGTACACCTATGCTTTTTGGCGCGCGAAATGTCGTTCCAAAAATAGATCGTCTGCTCCTATGTTGTGGGCTCCTGACCTAGTTCAATGCCCTGGCTCCCACAAGTCTATTATAGCTCAGTGGAAGAGTAGCCTAGCTGGTAATCAGACTTTTCCCGAGTCCTACACGTCTCCATCGTTTTGCACTGCGCAACGCTAATGCGCATTCTTTGAAGAGTGGTCGCATTGCTCACCTAAGATGGCGACCACGCTGGCAAGCCACATCATGAACGGTCAGCATTGGATAACACAGGGATGAAGTAGTTTTCTGCGCCCGCAAAATGATGACAATGCACACAAACCCCCTAACACTAACCCTGACCGCTGGTCACCAAATCCACCTCAGCCGATGTTATTTAATGCTAACCATCATGAACAGTTACAGGCAAAACGTAACGGGCTGTTTCGGCGGCTAAAAGAAAAATACGAATAGCTTGAAAATATCTCACTTTCTTTCCGCAATTTAGGGCGCGTTCGATTGACTCTATTCTCGAATAAGAATAAACGGAATAAACTCTAGATTTTTGTTTGGAGGTAAACTTAAAAATATTTCTCTACAACATTTCTTGGGAAACGATGCTGGAAATCTCTAACTAAACCCTCGTATTCTTACTCCGGAATAAGGTCAATATTCACCCTTAGTGAAGTAAGAAATGTCATAGACTGCGAGCAGTCTCTTTCTTCTCCTACGCTACGCAAGCAGGCTCGAGCATGTTATACAAGCAGCGCGAGAAGCCTGGACGTCACGCGAGCTCGTAGCATGAGGTAGCACGAGAAGCGTGGACCCGGAAATCCCTCCTCCGTTTTCCCAAAATTTGCATAATGTTGTCACTTCCACCCGCGCGTAGGATCTGAGAATAAAAGGACAACTGCTCGCAGTCTAGAAATGTCATGACTCGGCGTTTTTGTTTTTATTCCTGCAGTGCTGGAAATGTCGCACTTAATCTTCTTTCTGTTTGAGTCTTGGTACCATTTTGTCGGCTACATCTGGATTATCATCGCGCTATGCTCCACACTTGGTCTCCTGGCGGGAATGATTGTCTTGCACTCGCCCCATGCTGTTTCACGAAAAGTTTCGCCCGAGGAAAGAGAATTCGCCCTGGGACTGTTAACCGTTGGTAACGCGGTGGGTGCCTTGGTAGCCGCCTTTGTGGGTCTTGCTGTGGAACCATTCCTCGCCGAAAAGTGCGCCCAACATTTCTCGGCCACACAAAATTTCTGTTTCACAAGGCATAACAACACGTCTGACTGGGAACATAATATTCATTGTTAATGGCTCGAAAAGTCATTCCCAGGGTCTTTTTTTCCTTCTGTCTCATGGAACGAGAAACCCTGGGGACAAGGCTGGAGAAATTCCGGGAGCAAGTACATCAATCGTATCTTAAAATGCAAACTTCGAACCTTAATTTTAACTTTTAGAACTCTTTAAAAAAAACCCACTAAATTATTACTGAAGTTATTTGGTGCACTGTTTCAATTTGAAATTTATTTATTGAAAAGGAACATTTTGAAAATTTCATCGATTAATACAAGTGGTTTTCACGTTACGTCATCTCCGCCATGTTGGTGAACAAAAACAATAGATCTCTCATAAGCTTTCTTTGCTCGTCCACCAGCAGTTGTACATTTCACCACTGTAATCCCTGTCCCTAGAGACTGGTTGCAAACCACCTATAAAAACAATTGTTATTTTATAACTGTCAGCGCTTATTTATTTCCTCACTCTATTCCTTCTTAATGGACCTTATCACGGCTTAAGCCGCCATCTTGACGGGTAGGCAAAGCGTAAAGAATTTACAATGTTTTTTAATTGGTATCCGATGTCCAATAATTTTCTTAAAACGTTACCTCAGAAACAATTTTGAATTGCGAACCGAAGGTACAGGGAAAAGGATTATACTGACCAATTTTTCGGGACCAACCTTTGCTTGAAGTTGCCCGGTGGCGTTTTCGATTTTCTATATATTTGTCAGTCATTTTTTCGCAGTTTTCCCGCAGACTGAAAATTCCCGCGAAAAACACTACAGACAAATATATGGAAAAATTGGAAACGCTACCGGGTAACGTCTAGCCAAGATTAGTCCCTAACAATTGGTCAGTATAGTCCTTTGCCCTGTATCTTAAGTTCGCAATTCGTAAATTTTTCTGAGCTGACGTTTTACGAATATTATTCCGTGGGATGCCTGTGTATCAGTCGCAAATGGTAATTAGCCACGTGCTTGTGCTTCTCATTGCAGTTAAGCCCTGTTGGCTGGGGTTACTACTTGGATGGGTGACCATGCATAATATCCGTGTTGTTGACTTGTTCTTCTCGTTTTTTTTTTTATTTGTCGTGTTGTTTTTCTTCTTAGTCACAAATTACCTTATTTTTTTAAATTAAATGTCCAGCATCGTGCGGGAAGTGTTAGAAACAACATGAAAACGACTTCGCGCGATCGAACCCGCACATGGAACTCGGATCCTCCGCACGGAGTGCGCGTGAAATGTCATTGGCCTTATCGGAGGCTTGAAGTTTGCACTGCTTTTATAATATTTTGCGCTATTTGGAAGACAATGCCAACCTTTTCAGAGTTCAGACTTGACGCCGAGAAGCAAACTTTGGTTTTTTAACTCATTCGTAGTCACAGTGGTCGAGGCATTAGTTTGATGAAAGATGTTGATGGAAGTTACAAGCCGCGAACGGTAGTGATTTCGCAGGGGTCGAGAAGTTGACACTTTTAGGGACCCCATACAGGTTTATTTTAGCACAAGCTTTTGTGCTTTTACAATTTCTGTTAACCGTTTGTGCATCCCACGGAAACGCCTTTAGGCGTCTTGTTTGACATCGGACCCCCATACAAATACTGTAAATTCTTTATGCTTTGCCTACCCTTCAAGATGGCGGCTTAAACCGTCATAGGGTCTATTTGTAGTCGCAATCTAGGAGAAAAATTCGTCATATACTGAGGCGTGAAAATTCTCAGCAAGAAACGATCGAACAACTCAAAAGGTCTTTCTCAAGATAACATCTCGGTTCTATACGCCGACGTCCCTCAGATCAGATACAAAATATTCAAAGAATGTAACTTCTAAATGATTGACCATTGTAATTTTATTCATTTTCGTTAACTACTCAAGCCTAAGATATTAGACAAAAAATGGACTTAAATAACGTAACTGCATACTCGTTTATTGAAATCATCCTTTTAATTTTATATTGTATTTAGAACTCATCGCGGAATAATTGGCCCAATTTATACTAGAGACGGATAATCCGTCTGGACGAACTTGGGCAAGAATTTTTTAGTTCGTCTGATAATCCGTCCGTGTATAAAATTAATACGGGCAACAGACGGATTATCCGTCAAGACGAACTATCTGCTTAGTTCGTCTTGGCAGACGAACTAAGGTGGATAATCCGTCTGTGTGTATAAATGCAGCGACAGACGAACTTAGATGCCGGAATCAACACCTCGTTACATAAAGCCAGCGGTCTCTTAGCAGTAGGATGAAAAATGTGTTCGCATAAACGAAGTAGCTGAACAAAGGCCACAGAACAATGATGGCGTCATCCGTCCAGTATAAACGGGACGTACTATGAGACGAACTTATACTGTGCTTTATAGTTCGACCCGTATTTATACCGGACGGATTAAACGACCAGACTGATAATTCGTCCAGACGGATTATCCGTCTCTAGCATAAATTGGGCCATTGAGTGTTTTAAATCGATCAAAATACACCGTTATTCTTTCAGCCCCGCCCCTCACTCGCCCCAAAAAGAAAAGGAAACGAGCCCCAACCTCGTTTCCACTGAAAAACAAGAAGATTAAATACTAGAACTTCTATCATCAAATCTACCGTTAAACAGGTTCAAAATTTGCAAACAGTCATGTGACTGAAGAAGTCAAGTCACACGTTATTCACATCTCTTGGTATTAACGCAAATTAATAAAATGTCAGTTCTGAATTATCGAAAAAAGAAAGGAAAGTATTACATGGACCATTTCCGAATTCACGTCAACCTCTTTCTCAAAGTGAGGCTAAGGGCAAACATTTTGTGATGGTAATTAGTTTCCCTTTAAAAATATAAAAATATAAAATCATTTTCATAAGAAAGACTTCTCACTTAGTCTCGCTTCGAAAAAGAGGCTGAAGTGAATTCGGAGATGGACTATCAAAAACCGCTCTAAGCCGGACGCTGAGAATTGGTTCCTTTGGGGCCTTAAACTTCGACCTTGCGCACCAAACCATAATGTTAGCTCGGAAACTGTTTAGTTCTTAGAGCGGTGATTGTTGTAGAACCAAAACCGATGTAATTACAGGGCCAACTGTTCTGAATGCAGTGCCGTAGCAGGGTTAAATCTTTTGATGAGGGGCACATCACGAGCACCGAAGGCGCGAGTTTCCAGGAGAGTTCGGGGGCATGCTCCCCCGGAGGATTTTCAAATCTGGGGTCCCGAAAATAGCATTTCCAGCCTTCTGAGAGTAGTTTCCAGTAATTGTTAACTGACTAAAATCATTGATCGGATATGTTACTTGAACGTTGTACTCCTTATTCCTTATTGAACAGGTTTATACAAATTGACATGCAACATGTTAGTATTGTGTGAAAAATTAACTACTTACCTCTTACATACACCCCACAAACTATTTTACTTTTGAATATTTTTATTTTGTGTCAGCCAATTTTTTTTTTTTTTTGCGGAGGGGGGTCCCGGCCGCTCGCCATGCTACGGCACTGGAATGAAATACACCCTTCAGCGAAACATAAATCGAACTAATTGGTTTAATTAATTAATTAATTAAATTAATAATTAATAAAAATTAAAATAATTAATAAAAATTAAAATAATTAATAAAAATTAAAATAATTAATAAAAATTAAAATAATTAATAAAAATTAAAATAATTAATAAAAATAAATCGAATTGATTTGAAATAAGTCGAATTGGTTTTATCATATGGCAGGCTCCGCGAGCGGGCAAGATGAAGCGAATTCTGTGCTCTCATTGGCTACCCGAGCGGGCAAGATAGGCTGATTTATCTTGCCCGCTTCTGACTGCCCGTTTTGCTCCCGCGCAAGAAAATAATGTCGTCGAGCGGACTTACAAAGGTCGTAACTTTTGGACAATGTCGGCAATGGAGTCGCAAAAGGTGGAAGAAGGCAGTAAAAACAAAGAAAATATAAGCGGGTTTTGTGAATTTATTTTGCAACAGAAACCAGAAAAACAAAAAGTGATATGACGTGGAAGCGGTTCTGTCTTGCGGAAAACGAGAAGAGAAACTTATAGTCATATAATAAATCCTTTATTGAGCAAGCTTGTTCGGCCAAGATGGCTGGATATTGGCCTCGTTCTTCTTCTTCTTTTTTTCTTTTTCTTCTTGCATTCTTATGGACCTGGACTTCGTCTCGGTCCATAAAAACGCAAAAAAAGAACTTGGCCAATATCCAGCCATTTCCAGTGACCTCAAGTTTGGTCAATAAAGCATATTTACCGGCCTGAATCCGAATTCAAAGCACTGAAGGAAACGCAGCTGGCGGCAAGCGCTGGAAAACAAGAGTGACGAAGTCGCAATTGGTTTTAGTTTTGCATCCTATTGGTTGAAAAGTTCACGCAAATTTTGTTGTCCAATCATAGAGCAAAGCTAAGCCATAGCAATCGCGTAATTACTTTCAACAATCAAGTGAAAACTGCTTTAATTGCAGTGAATATTGCTATCCCACCCTGTGGAGTTCCCCATCCTGGTAAAGCAGAATTCTTGATTGACGGGAAAACGAGCAATGCAATTGTTTGTAAGGTGTGGTTCTAAAACGAGACCAAGTAAGCCGGCCAGAAAGCTGCCAACACCATTACCAATGGTAAGCAGTCCCAGAGCAAACTCCTTCTCATCAGGCGAAACGTGCCGTGCGACGGCATGGGGCGAGTGCACGACAATCATTCCTGCCACGAGCCCAAGTGAGGCGCAAAGAAAGATGACAATCCAAATGAACGGGACAAAATGGTAGCACGACTCGAACAGGAAGAAGATGAGATGCGCCGCTTCCAGTACTGTAAGAACAAATACATGTTTATGTAAATACATAATTGCACTCAGTCAAAGATCATTAGTTTGCATTTTAGGAAAGCTGAAATTCTTAGATGGAAATTGGACGAGTTATCCTCACCTACCAATGGATTATTGTAGTTACAAAACGCGGGGATAAAAATATATTTGGGCTGTAACGGAACGAGGCTGCGCAACCACGTCGTCCCTTTGGAAGATGGTAATTTATCAGATTCAATAGAGACGATTGGTCGTCTATCACAGGGAAAGTCTAAAACTTTTCTAGCGTGATAAGGACCAAACACACACTCGAAGGGATTCAGTGCGTTCTCCTTCGTCGAACGCAAATTTCTGTGACGTTGATGTTCACTTCAGGGAACAGGAATCATCTTCTGTCTGTTATAAATTCTGTTATAATTTTTTAAACTCGTCGACTGGCGATGGAATAGAATAAAGTTTAATGAGAACAAGAAAACGAGAGCCCGAGGGCTACTTGCCTTTTTAGTCAAAGAAGTTACATTATCGTGAAAAAGTAAACCTTCCTTTTTATTCTTTTTCAATGTTTTTAAACTGTTTTCTCTTTTCTTTATATTTTCATTGACGTTGGCGGAATTTCATCAACTTGTTACTTAGCCATGAAAATCCACTATAAATTAAAAAGGGTATTCTTTAGCGCACGATACTGTTGCTATTGTGTCCTCTGTTGCTAGGAAACCAACGAAAAATCAAATCGAGGCCCGTCAGTGTGTATGTGAAAAATGCCGCACCCCGCGGCCAAAAACCCTGGTGCGAGCCACCAAGTAAACAGATACCCTACAAATCTTCAGTATTTGCTCGTAATCCGTTTGCTCAATAGCCCGTTTTCTGTTGTATTTCAGTGTCCAGTCTTCCGTGATTGTTCCTTGCCTTCGTTCCTTTTTAGTCAGCTAGCTTTCGTTAGTCATTTGATCTGAGCATCTTATTATCTTCCCATTCTTTGCATTCTCTTTTCCTCCCTCCTTCCCTCTCCCACTCTCTCATTTTTGATACACATCTATTCGTTCATTCACTGAATAAGATTCAGTGAAAATCCCTACCCTACGCCAAGAATGCCTTCCGCTAATTTGATTCCTGTCACGTACCCGTAAAAATCCATGTTTTTGAACACTTCAAGAAGTCCATGGCTTCAGGCGGAAGAAAGGCGAATAGGAATAAATAACTCCTTCCGACAAACTTGCCGATGCCGTAAGAAAGCGTGTAGAAGAGAAAATGGTCTCTCGGCCGCACGTTGGAATCGGGAAAAGCAATTGTAGTTACAACCGAAGAGATGGACATGTACTCGGAGAAGAAACTCAAGCCAAGCGCAAGTATGAACGGGAAAATCTTTAATCCAATGCGAAGATTCTGGCGGCACGGGAGCTCCTCCAGCGATTGGGTGTCTCCTTTGTTTTCGTCGGTGTTAGGGAACGAGCCAACAACCGTGTATTCGATTTCCTCGCGTTTTTTATAACCATTGAAGCCCTTTTTCATGTCATCCTTGTCTAGCAGGGCATAAAAGATCATTGTTACGAAGGGTAATGGAATTGTGATCAAGATGGCAGTCTTTGGTGCAGCGCAGCCCCACGTTGTTAAAACTGAAAATCATAAAGACATTTTGTATTTATAATTATTACAAGGAGTCTCAATGTGAACTGGAAGTGATTGCTGGGGAGGCAAAAGCGCTCAACTGGGTGAAGAAGTGAAGTCGGGAACATACATGACGGTAAAGAGTGACCGAAAGATTCTTCGGAGATACAGTGTAACTGAAAGAGCCATATCAATGATTCAGGAACAATAAAAAGCTAAATCATATTGATGCGAGGCTGGAGGAATGAAGCTGGGTACTGAAATATATATTTTATCTTTTAGTTATTAACTAAAAATGAACTCAACGGGCCACGAAGAACATGTTCACTCCAATATTGTTAACTGAAAATCATCAAGACATTTGATATTCATTGTAAGTATCATTGGCTCAATGCTTGATTGGTGCATTTTGATTGTTTTTGCTATGATCTATTGGAAGAAATACGCATGAGATGACACTCAGTAACATTCAGTAATATTCAGTGACATTCAGTAACATTTTTCTTTGTTTCCTTATTATAGTATTTAAAACAAATAGATTCCCGTTGCCGTGCGTCACTTGTTATCTTTTACCTATACCTGTCCCCCCCCTGTAAAGTAAACATGAAACGCTCGTATTGGCCAGGTGAGTTGCGTAAGTTTGTACAACTGTCCGCCAAAGGAGTTTCCACGTGTACAATCAGTCCTGTTCTCCAAGTACACAACCAGCAGCTCGAACCTCTCCAAGTTCATTTTCTACGCCGGCGTCGAAATTTCTTTGTTGCAGAAATGAAGTACTAATACACTGAAGAAGCCGCCAATAAGGCAAAATATGTTACCTGTATAATAGATGGGTGAAAACAAGGAAGCCATTCCCGTTCCAGCCACGAACGCGCTGATACATATTCCTGGGTAGAACGAAGTAAACGCTAGAAACACAACTTCGGCCGCTCCTGTAGCCATAGCGTTGAGCGCGATTCCAACTAACTTCACTCTGATGTCTTCAAACGCCCCAACCAAAGAGAGCCCGAAAGACATACTCAAGGAGATTAACCATGTCTTCACAATGTAGGGAATTCTTTGCGCACACCAAGGGGCAGTGATTTTCGTAATCATTAACGGTGTTACGAAAGCGACCAGAACTGTTGCCGTCGGAAGTTTTCTCCCGCTTAGGATATCCTCTGCAGCGGGTAAAAGCATTTCTTGATTAAAGAACGTTAGGGTTCCGAAAACATAAAAACACATAACATTTAGCCATCTCCTTGAATGTGTAGGGGGCCTCGTGCTTCTTCCTGTAGAGCTGAATTCATTGAAGATCTTTCTAATTCGGCCGTACATAATATCGAAGGATTCAAATTTACACGGAGGATTGCAGTGATTGTTTAGCGACTGCTGAGTTCGGAAGATGACAATAACAGTGAACCAGTGAACAATTAGACTGATGAACTGACCATATATACCAAACCCCTGTCGTGTGTGCTCAGGTGGGTAAATCTTAAGCGTTTCGCATATTTTAATTGCAAATTTCACCATTGTTAAGCCACCACATAAGAGCTCTGAAATGAATATTTTGACCACGCATCTAACTTTGTTTCCCTCGATCAGAGCTTATGGAGATAATGTTGTAAGCGTTCAAGCCGTTTCTTTTTTAGAACAGAATTGCGAACTCAAGCCTCAAGCTGGTGGCTTGAACTAAATTTATATCAAGTTTCCTGCCCCCGACAAAATCGTAGATATCCCTGAGCTGTTGTTACTAGTAAGGACGTGCGATCTTGATTGCATAACACTCACGCGCTTTAAAGGAAACTGTAGTGGTCGTGTCCGTTCCGTACAAAATTGCTTCCTTCCTCCTTCGAGGCAAATCCTGTGGAAAACAATGTATCATTCATGATTTTCCAGGGGCCAGAACGTAAGGTTCACCGCCGATAAATAATTCCTTCAGTGAAGTCGTCGGTCGGTCGAGAGCAAAAGAACAACACTCTGTTATTTTTCGTGAATTATTAAAGAGATCACTTGACTGCAAAATATGTCGCTTGAAAACATAAATACTTATCTGTTTTTCTCTTGGGCCAGCTGAGTCACAAAGTCTAAATCATGTCGGCCTGCGAAGCGTACTCAAACAACGAAATTGAGACAGGCTTTGAACATAAAGTGAGTCAGCAACTGTTTCAATTGTTGTATATCAAGTTCCTTACTGTTTTGAATTTAACCGGTACCATCACAGTAATAACTGCATTTCTGCTTGCCGCGTTTACGGAGACCAAATTCGTCCCAAAGGTCTTCTAGATATGTTTAAAATGGCCCCTGGCAGAGCATCTTCACTTCGAACCACCATTTTGAATATCGCAGAAAAAAAACTGGGACAGAAATGTACCGTGGGAGAATCGTGCTAGCTTCGTCCTTCTCGGCAAGGGATCGGAAAGCGATCGACGCGTGTTAAGAGGTCTGGAAATAACAATTTGCACAAACAGAAAATAGCTCTCAGTAATAAACAATTAAAATATGTTAAAACTATAATATGTTTGTATGTTTATAAACTAAAATATGTTTGTTTCTTTGCAGTTTATTGACATATACATGCACTTCAAAGTTCTCTTTATTCATTTCTTTATTGCGTTTTTCCCCTTTTTTAGCTTAAAGTCCGAAGGACTCAGATGCGCTTTTGTAGTCAATAGGGACCGTAAGAATTCAAGTAAGAACAGCAACGTGTCCCGGTGCAAAAATGTCAGCATGTTTAACTGTTAAGGACACAATATTGATTCTTATTTGACCGGCTGTCAACTTCCAAATATGTTAACTCCCTTTATGGGTGGGTGAGGCTGCATTTTGACGTTTTGACTCTGACACCATGAGTGAAGAAAAGACGAGCGAATAATATGCAGCGGAGGGCTAGAATGGAATTGACGAAGAAAGGACTAAACCAAAACGCCAGTACAGGGGCGGATCTAGGGGGAGGGTGCAGGGGGTGCGCACCCCCCCCTGAGATGACCTGCGGCTTTGTAATACAACTGGTATTCTGCAAAAAAAGAAAAGCTATTTGGTTTATTGGTGTTGAAGTAGAGCAAGAGACG
>BLFK01001130.1:165942-193201 GCA_014634185.1 Astreopora myriophthalma
TCTCACCTGTATAGTAGTTTGGTGAAAATAGCGAAGCCATTCCTGTTCCAGCTACATAGGCGCTGATACATATCCCTGGATAGTAGGATGTGAGCGCCAGAAACACAACTTCGGACGCTCCAGTAGCCACAGCGTTGAGCGCGATTCCAAACAACTGAACTCTGATGTCGTCGCAAAATCCAACCAAAGAGAGCCCGAGGGACATACTTAATGCAACGAAGCTGATCTTGGCGACGTAAGGAAGTCTTTGAGAAAACCACGGCACAGTTATTTTCGTGATCATTAATGGTGTTACAAAACACACAAGGACTGTAGGTGTAGGCAGCATTCTGCCGCTCAGAATATCCTCCGCCGCTGGGAGTAGCATTTCTTGGTTAAAGAAAGACAGCGTCCCGAAAATGTAAAAACACGCTACATTTAACCACCTTGTTCCGTCGGTTGATGGCGGCTTTTTTTCGGTGCCGAAATCATCTAAGAGCTCCCTGATTCGCGCGCACATGCCAAGTTTTCAAATCTTTGCCCAACCAAGAAATAGTCGTTTAGCGACCAACAGAAGCTTTACATTTGTGTTGATCCCTTTCTGTATGATCAATGAAGGATAATTGCATTGAAAATTCGAATTGCAGATTAGTCCCTATAGGCTAATGAGAAACGGTTGACTAGACGTCTATGAATTCCAGTGTTACAGAAGTCACTAGTTCACAAAGATTTCACCGAATTAGGCGCTAGAAATAACTCTCTAGCTCGACGTGCTCTTTCGAACGGAAGGCGAACTAAAACTAACAACGCTACCTTTGCACTTCTGAGCCGTCACAAGTGGAAATTGCGTAAGAGATCAAGCTAACCACCGTGGAGCATGGCGAACTATTGAACTCTCTCAATCAATATACCCGATTGAATTTACACAATGAAAATCTCCACTCGCAAATTGTGTTACAAAGTGTTTGTAAAACTCAGTCTCTGGGAAAAGTGACGGAAATCCTGGATTATATGCCAATCCGATGGCATATAATGATGATCATCTAATCCGATTGGTCAATGCTTAGCGAGGTAGAATAAAAGTTCATTCCATGTACTTTTCGCCGTAGTTAGTCTCCTCGACCGACTAAGTAAAA
The DNA here is from genome assembly GCA_014634185.1 of Astreopora myriophthalma. NCBI lineage: Eukaryota > Metazoa > Cnidaria > Anthozoa > Scleractinia > Acroporidae > Astreopora > Astreopora myriophthalma. Next base: position 167,058 of record BLFK01001130.1, read on the forward strand.
CTATAAGAGTATGATGTCACGTTAAGCGGGGGTTACATTTTGCGGATGTGACGCGTCATATATATTGAACTCCGGATGTGAAAATGCTATGACGTAACTTTGGTCAATGCAGTGAAGTGACAATTCACATACACCGATTTGTTTTGTTTTGTTGTTGTTTTTTTTTTTTGCACCTGCTTAAGTTGATCTAAGTTGCTCACTTGTTTGCGATGATGACATTTACATTATAGGAAATTAACAATGCATGTTGACAACGAGAAGAAAATTAACGTTACACTAAATTAACGCGAATTTTTCAAAAGTTAGGTTTACATGCATTAAATTAACGCGAAGTTTTCGATAAGCATCTTGCTTTATTTATTGCGATTTTCATAATTCTGCAAACTCGCACTTTACATTTCTGAATGCCAAACTGCATTTTGGCTTCCGTCAATAAAACCTTCCAAGACAAGTGCACGGATGTTTCTAAGTTTTTTTTAAAGCCGAAAATTTGGTTTTGAAGCCTAACTAGACCCTATCAATTCAAAAGACATTTTGAACTCGATTTTAAAAGAAGACGTCCTGTCAGATAATGACTCTGAAGAGCCAATAGAGGAGTCATGACTAATAAGGTTTTGTAATGAAATAAAGGTGCTTTAAAATAACAATGTTGTAAAATAGCGTGCATTAAATTTACATCGACATTAATTAAAATACATTAAATTAACGCGAATTTTGTAAAATCGCGTTAATAAAGTGCACTGTTGATTTCCTATAATAAGGGACATCATAACATTTTGCGGCTTCACGATTTTTCTCCAGTTGTGTTTTGCGGGAACGAGTTTCAGCGGTTGGAGATGACTGAAATTTCTGAGGCGGAAACTGGTTTTGGCGATTTTCTGTTCAAGCAGTGAAACATTATCAAAGAAGGAAATGTAGTATCTTTAGTTTGTATTACTTGTTGAGCTATGGCACACCCCTCTACTTATGAAAGACAATTTTGCCTCCAATACTCAACCGGACTGAATACCGAACATGATATTTGGGCGCGCACTGGTCAGCCAAACCACAGCGCCATTAGAGAGATTAAGGGCGCTTTCCTATTGTCAGAACTGGCCGGCCAGACCAGTCAGCTTGCAAAGAAAATGCAACAATTTGAACAAACAGTTGCATGATATCCCTTACATCCTCTTAGAGGAGTACATATATCATGCTCGAGAAGTGTGTTATTTTGAAGGCGTGCATGTAGAGTTAGCCCACCCAAATGCCCGGTGTAGCCGGTCAGTTCTGTCAAATGGAAAGCGCCCTATAAGATTCGCGTTTGCGGTCAACGGCAAACGGCAAACCGCAGACCACTGCTTGTAATAAAATCATGAAAATTCTCTTATTTCAGATAATTTTTCTCTTTTTAGAACTTTCTCGGTGGCTGTGACTGCATGTCAAGCAAGAAATAAGCTTAAATCAAATAATTTTGATTGATTTATGGTAAAACGAAAATTTCAGCCTGACGTTTGTGGTGCCGTTTGCTGTAAACGTGAATCTTAATCTTTCTATTTATTGAACATTTTTATGCACACAAAAGACTTACTTTTGAATTAAAATCATGTAACCGGACACGAAACCCCCTCAAAACAAAAAATAACCAGCAGATGGAAAAACGGAGAACGCCGACGCCCCCGGCCAAGGCAACGGTGTTACCTTTGCGGTTTTAGGATACCGCCTAGTTAAGGCATTAAACACAAATATATAACCGTTACTTTTAGCAGGATCGAAACCATGAAAAAGATAAACATAGTGTCCTCGTGACAATAGCAACAACATCATGAAAACCAATGGTAACATAACAACTTCGCGTGGCGAAGACTGGCTGCAGAATGACTTTTGCCTCCTAACGGCCGCAAATTACAAACCTAAATCCGACAACCCGCTGGTGCGCTTAACACCACTTACCAGGCCTCTGATACGTGCCGGCAAAAAATAGCAATTTATGGTAATTTACAATTATCATAAGCCGGCACATTTTCACTCAACTGCCCTTTAGGCACCTTAGTGCCCAAGAGGACTGACATAACAACAAAATCAAACAGAAAGTCTGCCGTACCCCTATCCCATGCACAAGGAAACTTCTGTGTAAAGATTAGTTCCTGCCGTGTACAAGACTACACTGAAACGTTTCTGTTATAGGGGGAGAAAAAACATCATACGACAAGTAGTCAAGGACATCGCAAACTTAAAATCACAAAGGTGGTTAAGAGCAGAAAATAACAAAGTAAGGAAAGAGACCAACATGCAGCGGACCTTCCGATATTAAAAACAAAAACAGTAAGGTAATTTACAGTTGTTCCTCCACCAAACACCAAGATATACGACTTCATAGTAATCACAAACTGGCAGTAGAAACAGGGCACTATTCGAGATCGTATCGTATCGGGGCACTAACAGGGCACTATTCGATCGTAAGAAACCTGAAGAAGGGATCTACCCCGACTATTTGTAAAAATGAATCGAAAGATTTGCCTATTTACCAAGGAAATGGAGTTATACGGACCCAGTAATACGACGAACATAGCAGTTTTAATCTGACTCTTAGCAAACGCAATAACAAGCAACACACTCACACCCACACGCATCTAATTTAAAAGTTCTAAAGTCTCCTGGGACGTCTGCTTGCACGTCCTGAAAGGGTCCTGTATTCATCGGTTTGTACAGGAGTGGAGCCAGACAAGGTATACTTCCGCCGGAAATAAACGGAAGAAAACAATTAACACCGCATTCGCTTCTCAACACGTTCCACTAAAAAACTGTGTCTCAGATTTTTGACAAGTGCGTTTGTTTCTCTTTTATTAGCAAATGAAGTTGGGGAAGGCAATTAGTCAACACTCTCTGTGGAAAAAAAGCTCTAGCTTTAAAATCAAAAGGAGTATTAAAATTCGCAGACACAGTTTTTTAGTGGAACGTGTTGAGAAGCGAATGCGGTGTTAATTGTTTTCTTCCGTTTACTTCCGGCGGGAGTGGAACATGATTTTATAGAGGCGTGCGCTTTTACACAAAGCGTTCCAATTTCGAAACACATTTAAGTAAATAGTTTTTGTTAGTTCAAATCCATAATCTGGAATTATTAAGCTTTTAAAAAATACATGATTTATAGGTTTTTTTTATAACTGGCTGATACCTTAAATAGTTAATTTACACGCCGCTTCACTATTTCGTCCTTTTCATTATACTTCCGGTTCTTACTGGGAGGGTCGCTTCCGGTTCACGCACCGGACGTACTATCAGATGACATGAAATAACGCAACGCAGAGCTAAAGACTTCCTTAATAGCGTGTGTTTTGATATAGTTAAGTATCTGTGCTATTATACGGTGAAACACAGCCCGGATTCTAGCGATACCAAGCCAGGTTAGTTATCTGTAATCGAGTACACGCGATTCTTTTTCCTGCACAACAACGTGATGATGTAAACAAGTACAGTACATGTATTTAGAACTTGCGCACTCGACGCCATTTGTCAGTGGAGTTCGATTTGTCTTTCACCTCACACCTCGCTACCCCTGTGATTGTTAAGTTTTGGAGTACATTGGAGTCTCTAGAATCTTAGCATTCACAATTTAGTGTTGGCTCGATTGGGTTTAAATACGTTTTTCTCACCCAGAAATGCTTTCATTGCACATACATCTGGCCCCACTATCCAGCAATTTCAAAATGTAGAAAACTTTCTGTATTACAAGATGTCGCAATGGATATATATGCACGAAATTCACCTAGCTAAGTGCAAGGACTAAACGCCAAGGCTTATCCACTGGATGAAGTTCTCGAAGCTTTGAACAACTGGGGTCCGTGGTTGTATCATTACGTTTATAACTGCCAAAAAGATAACGGAACGTGGTTTAAAAGTTCAATTCGTTTGGCAAGTTCAAGTTCCCAGGCGTAACTAATTATGCAAGTTTGGCTTTATCCTGTGAAGACCTGCACTAGTTACAAAAGCACGTCCTAAATGCGTTTCACAGTCGATGCTAAGGATCTAGAGAAACTTCTTGGCCCAACCTTTAATTTCGCATTTGCTAATCACATTACCAACAACTGTTTCATCTTTTGGATGAAGACACTCACTGAAGCATGTTCAAGTGAAAAAGGAAAAAAAAAACCACATAACTGGGCTTTGTGCCACCCAAAACAAGCAAACTGACACTTATCGGATCTGACATTTGCATATGTGATGCTTCGGACGACGTTGGCTTGAGAAGTCCTGTATAATAACCGGCAAAGGAGCAAAATCAGCTTTCCATTGCGAACATTCCTATGCAAATAAGTGGCTGGGACGACCGGTGGGATTGCTTCGATAGACAATAAGCTTAACTTCGCAAAACATTTGCATGTGATGTGTCTGCTTCGGAACGACGTCCGGCAGGTGGGCACTAAGGTGATGAAACGAGCGTGGCAAATATTTCAGTCACCTTCATATATAGACGTGTCAACATTATTGCCGATAGTTTTCTAAAGTTCTCGTTGGAAGTTGGCATAAAAAGTTGACCAGTGTGTAACAAATCTCGTGACCCGCGCGTGTGACCGATCAGACTGAAAGACTGAATATATAATCCGAAGTCTCACGTGCCGAGGAACTGTTGGATTCATCCCCTCCACATGACTTTTACTCTATAGCATATATGTACAGAAATGATAAAAGGTAAAAGGCCCGCAGCATCATCACGGTTCAAAGGGTGCGTTCAATTTGGAATGCCAAGATCCCGATTTTAAGATTTTAAGATCTAAATCCAGATTTCTCAATCGAAAGTATACCCTAATTAGTTTCTCCCGTTTCCCGCGCTTCGGCACAGGCTGCTTTTAGTTGCCTCGCGTCCTGATTGGCTAGTAAAAGCAAGTTGTGAGTGACTTCGATTTGTGGTAAGTTGAGTAATCAAATACCACCCGATCTGTGCTATTTTCGGGTCCCATCCGTCGTTTCCATACATTATTTCCGTTCAAATTAAGATCTGCACTAGTTTAAAATTAGTGAACTTGACAACAACATGCTGACCAAGGCCGAAAATTAACGGTGATCCATAATCTGAATGTGTAGACGGACAAAGCCCATATTTTCGATTAATCCGCGATCCGCGGTACTTTTCAAATGCAGTCTGCCAATGGATTGCAAAAATCCGCAATCCATGTGCATTTTTAGGGCTAAATCCGGCGATCCGGACACCTCTTCATCCCCCTATTAGTGGTATAGAACCTAGATTGAAGTCAATTCTCTCGTCCACATAGTAAGTGGTCCATCCATTTTGTAAAGAAGGAAAGAATGCGTTTGTATCGTTTTGGTTGAATAGACCTTATCACGGTTTAAGCCGCCATCTTGACGGGTAGGCAAAGCGTAAAGAATTTAGAGTGCTTGTATGGGGATCCTATGTGAAATAATTTTCGTAAAACGTTACCTCAGAAACAATTATGAATCTAGCGAAGAAAGGTCTAGCGAAGATTAGTCCCTAACAATTGGTCAGTATTATCTTAAGTTCATAAATTTTTCTGAGCTGACGTTTAACGAATATTATTTGACATGGGATCCTCATACAAACACTGTAAATTCTAGATCTTTACGCTTTGTTTACCCGTCAAGATGGCGGCTTAAACGGTGATAGGGTCTATTACGATAAGGCGTCATGGCCCACGTGTTCACTGTTTACAGCGAATATATGTTGTTTGCCTTATTCTGAATATTCTGCTCTGTACTTGTCATTTCATTTAATAGTAACACTTGAGGATCTCATCCATCGAATCCAAAGTACATAAGAGCCCCCTGCACGGCCACTGAACAGCAGCAGATCATGCCAGAGGCCTTCATTCGTTTGATCGATTCTCGCGCGTTTTCTAATTCGCGCACCGTTCCCAAAGCTAAAGTCAACGGCATATGATCAAAGAAAACAAAACCATAGAAGGGTAGAACCCAAAGATCGTTTTCTCGGACCAGGTTATTTTTTGATTCAAACTTCCCGCATAAAATAATAAAGTAGTTTTTGCATATGTGACGTAGGCGGAGACAATGCGCGTTGATTGGCTAACGTTGACAATATTTGGCGGGAAAATACAGTTGTGTAATCGGTCAGGTTTTGTGACTTTTTTAGTTGTTTGTGTTTTTGCATTGTATTCAAATTTTGGTAACGACGATCAACCTCGTCCCCAGGGCGCTTTTTCCTGGCTTTGGGTGGGGCGTTGAGTTCATGCCATCTCTCGCTCATAAGGATGGAGTATAAAAAACTGTACTTCACTTGAAGCTCGAGTGTTTTTTCTACGACAGAGTCTCTTTGCCTGACACTGCGTTCATAATCTCTATAAGAAAAGGGTTGTTCGTCTTCAATTCAACCCATACTTTATTGAAATCAAAGTTTTCAATGCTCTCGTAATCGTTTCCATAGAAAACAGAACCTTGCAAACGCTTGCACAGGTTTGCACATGATGTCTTCAATTCTTCCCAGAAGGCCTTTTTTAACTCCTTTAAAACACTTGGACAGTGGTCTTTCAAAATAGCGGCCAATACAGTTGCATTCTTGAGGCTGACCGCTTGTACAATCATCGCTGTCTCTCATCCAAAAACGGTTGAGCTTCAAATGTTGTAGAATTACCAGATCCTGCTAATTTGGGCATTAGAACTGCAGTTGTAGCTGGTAGAGTACGGAAAGCTGGCTGCTTTGCAGAACTTGATGTGGTTTGTGCCAACAGCTGATCCGCAGACGTGCTTGAAGAAGCAAGCTTACCTCCTGTTGATCTAGGTAGCACAAAAGTAGCATCTTGCGGAGTTGACAAAGACAGCTCCTCTCCAGAATGTGCTGTAGTTCGTTTGGGTTGCTTCGCAGAAGTGGTTGTACATGTGGAATTATCTGCTTCAGCTGTCGTGGCTGGAGGAGCTAAGAAGGAAAGCTGTTTTGCAGATCTACCTGATGTGATTCGCTTCGACGGCTGATGCGAAGACGGTGAAAGTTGAACGCATCGCTTTACAGAATATTCTGAATTCAGATCAGACGGAGTATTGTCTAGAGATTGAGCTCTCCGAATAAACTGATCCATTTTGTCTACAAATTTAACGCAGTTCCTACATAACACCGTTGACCTCGCTGATTTCGTATCGTCCTCAGAAATTTTTATACCACACGTTTTATAAACTTTCGAACACAGATCTTTTGTTGAACCGGCCTTGCTGAATATTCGAAGCATATAGCGACCCTCATGAGAACCACCACAAAGCCTGCAAACAGGATTTCTTGCAGAAATCTTCGTTGGAGTGGAAACGCACTCCGCCATTTTGATTTTCGGTATAATGCTTAAATTATTTTTATTTGGCCATTTTCTTACATAAATTACCTAAATAAATCAACCAATCAAAATGACGGCTTGATCGGCCGATGCCAGGGCCTTTTCCGCCCCACCCAAAGTTTACTCAGAATTTAAAAGTTTACTCAGCTGCAAAGCGCACGAAAACAAACAAACCTTTGTGATAAGAGACCGTGAAAAAAGATGTGCCAAAGACGGTTAGAGAAAGGGTTTAGGTGATAAGAATGTAAATTAAACTTTTAACGATTAAGAAAGTAAGCAAACGTAGGCCTTGTCAAAGGGTAAAGGAAGACGGAACACATGTAGTATTTATAGTAACGAAATGATGCGGGAGATTAAAACTGCCTGATATCCTATTCATCAGTAAAATATCGATTAGATTGCCCCTGGTAAAAATCTGGTTCCTTTTGAATTTCTTTCTTTTCTTTCTGAAAATTGATAAACACGGTGCATCGGAAAAGAACATCTGATTGTTTGCAAGGTGCATGCCGTCTTTCACGAATCGCGGTAAACAAAAGCTACGTGAGCAAAAGCATTGATTACCTTGAGAGGAAGCAGCTACATCAAAGCGCACGGTTTCACACAAACCTCCCTCCGCTAACAACTTGCATTAAACTAGTGTCAATTTTGGTAAGTGGAAACCGGACACAATGTCAATTGTCAAGTTCGTTTGATATTTCAAATCCGTTTTGATTGACAGAAAATAATAAAAGCCTCTTAAACGTAAAATTGATCACCTGGGGATCGCAATCTAAAAACTATCCCTCAAGTTACCTTTCATCGTTTAGTTCATCCGAGGTAAGCGTTTTCCTGTCTTTAAAGAACATCCTTTGTAAGAAATCTTATAGGTTGTGAATCGTTTCGGTTTTAATCATTCTGTTATCTGCTATTTGCTGTTCTTTCTTTAATTTTCCTTATAAATAACGCTGAAGAGTCGCAATATCTTTAATTAAACCACTGTCTGAAAAGAGAAGAAGCTGTAAGCACATAGTACATCGATGGTTTGAATTGACCTGCTTCTTGATTTCTTTCAGAGACCGATGGCCCGTTCACATTTTATGCTAATCGCGGCGGCGGTGATTTTACAAGCGTGTTTTCCAGTGGAAGCGACGATAACTAATTGTTCTACAGAGTGTGTTTGTGAGAATATAGCCGACGAACAGGGACTTCACGCCAAGTGTGCATTGTCAGATTTAAAACACCTGGAGACATTTATTCCTCGACCCGTTGATGTGAAATCTTTGTAAGTAGCCATAAATGAATTGTGCAATTTACACTATACCGGTATTTGTTGTGAGACATTTTGATTGTTGCACAGAAAGAACGTCTAATTTGTCGATTTGAACCTGCAAAGGTTATGATGATGTTCTTCAGTCAATGACATGCAAATGGCGTGGAAGTTATTATGGAAAGGTTGTAAACAAGAACTGCTCAATAAATCAGTGCAGTTTTCTGGTAGTTTTATTAACAACACTGTACGTCGAGTTCGACTACAAACTGAGATGTTCGTCAGTGTATCGTGCAATGTTAAAGTTGAGGGGAAAAAACGCGTCCCTTAAGTATTTGGGTAAATTGCTGTAAGACTACAGTTTTACATTAATTTTCCCATTATTTGGACAACAAACATGCAACTTAACTGACTCTCAGCCTGTCGGAGGTGTGCCGCCCTCAATATGTCCTTCAAAGTTTGGTTAATCTCAGCCCCAACGTTCTTACAAAAAAGGTTCTTGTAAGAGAGTATTTCGAGGAAAGTTTCGGGCCGGGGTGCTTTGTGTAACCAAAACCGTGCAAGAGTTTAATATCACTTACACATTGTGCAGAGAGGAAATCAAGCTATAGTAGCTTGATTCCATTTATTTGGAACAAAGTTTCCAAAATCGAAAAAGTGAGGGTAACTTTTCACGTTTCAACCCAGTTTCATCATAGTCGTCACCAAGCGAGACGCAATCTCTTCCGCTCGCTCGTGCATTTTCCCGCTTCGGTTACCATCTCTTACAAGTTTAATTTGGACTACGTTAAAACTTTCAGATAGTTTAAATAAATATTTTGAGCAGTTCGTACCGACTCTTAAGTCAAAGTGGAGTGAATACAGTTGACACTGCCTAAAATAAAATAAAAATCGTAATTGGACACACCCGAAAGGCAAACAAGTGGAGCTGCTAGCTTAAAATAGTGGTCGTTCAGAGAGTCCGACTGCACCTTTTATTAATTTACATATATACGCGGAGTTCGTTCGAAAGCTTATCTTTTGAAAGAATATCGGTGAGTTTTCACATCCCTCGTCTAATAAAACTAGGAAATAAACTTCAATGATTTTATTGCCCGAAATTCAGAATTTACTGAGAAGGGCATATGTTGGACATATTTGCTGTGCACGGCCCCTTTCAGCTTAAAACATTTTGGTTCCAAATTAACCACGGGTCAGTTAAGCCCACTAGAAAACAGGAGCCTCGGTGACGGACAAAATGCCCTGAACTCAAAGAGATTTCGTTGTCTTCAATATGAATCAGACCACTTACGATTAGTTAAGTTTTCAAACTGCCATCGTTTATTTTTACTATTTTTCAGAGAAATATCACTGTCTAAGAGTATAGGATATGTCCCGACTGGATTCCTCAGAAACTTCACCAAGCTTGAAAAGCTGTAAGTAATTTAAAGTTCTTTTGGTGCTGTGGTGATAAAAAAAATAGCAGAGGTAGTATAGCTTTGAGCAGAGAGGTTTTGTTATACCATCAGTTACGGCGGATTTACAGGCTACGATTTGTCGCGAATCGTAAGGGCCGAGGCAGTGTTTTCCGGCCGATTTGTGACTGAAATGAATATCGCGGGCCCGATTCCAAAAATGCGTGGCAGTGCGACAAAGTTTTGTCGAGTAGGACCGACAATTTGAAAAAGGGCGGTCACGTCAATCAAAGTCGAGCCGTACTCTCGCGACTATGCTGCCGGGCCAACAGATCGGATGGATCCTGTTCAACACTCCCATGAAAGGAAACCTTCGAGTTTCTATCTATTTGATAGAGAATTGTGGCTTCGAGTTTGTAGTGCACTATCAGTTTTGTTTAATGCACGATTGACCAGAGTTGTATGTGAAATCCCATTTCGTTCTTCATTTTGCAGAAATCTATCTAAGAACAGCATTGCAATCATAGAAGATGGCGCTTTCTCAAATCTTAATTCTTTACAGCGTTTGTAAGTATCGTCAGGATTAATCCTATCTAATTAACTAGTAAGCGTACGTACCCTAACCTTTACAGCTTTTATTTTGGGCGTCGCGCAACGAGCGTCCGGCGCCCTTGACTGAATTTGCGCCTTCGTTGTCATTATCTGACAGTTTTGAAGTCAGTTATACAAATTCTGACCAAAATCTTGTTTCCGACTGCAGAGATCTGTCCTCGAATAAACTCGTAAAGTGGAAAGGGAACTTGACGAAGGAACTTCCGTCGTTGATGCACCTGGATATTTCTAATAATACAAACCTCACACTTCCAACAGCCCTGCTGGGGCTGCTCAACCTCAAAGAAATTAAGGGAGTGACCTGGAAGGAGCAATGCTCGAACTGCATGCTGGTCAGGAACTACACCTTGGAAGAAGGAGATTTCAACAACAAGGACGTTAATATCACTACGTCACAGCTTGTAAAAGGAGACTATATAGTTGGAAAGAAGATGAATTGCCGCGTTCAAAGACTCGTAGTGAGTCAAAATCTCGTGGAATTTGCCAAACACGGCTTTTTCCCACGATGTTTAGAAGAAAAAGAGTCGGCGTGTTTCAAAAGCGAGGTTCAAATCACCCCTGTTCACCGCTGCTGGGATCTAGATAACAAGATTTTGAACGTTGTATACGTAATATCGCCTATCGCTTTGGTTCTAAATCTCGCCGTCGTCCTTGTTTCGCTAACTACGCGAGTCTTACGGCGAAATGTCACCATGCTATTGACGTCCAACATGGCCGCTAGCGATTTCCTGGTTAGCTTATACGCAATTATCTTAGTGACGACAAGAAAAAAGCCATACGTAGAATTCTTAGTGATTTTGGAGGACCTTTGCAATGCTTTAGGGTTCATATGGCTGACGGGGCAGATCGTGAGTTTTAAAACCTCAATTCTGCTTACGATTGAACGTTTTCTCGCAATTGTGTACTGCATGGAGCCGTCTATACGAATCACTCGTGGACGAGCGGTCGTCCTTGCTGCATTAACTTGGTGCTTGGGCGTGGCCGTCGCTGTCTTGCCCTTGGCGAAGATCTCTGTGTATACAAGCAACACGTATTGCGTTCCAATTCGTCCGATCAAGGACATACCCCATTCGTATGAGATGAGTATTGCATTGTCACTGTGGGGCATGCTTTTGTACTTCATAACGGTTCCCTTGTACGTACAGATCTTCATTTCGGTGAAGCGAACAAGTCAGAGAGCCAGAGTGAAAAGAGACGGAACTTTAGCCAAGAGAATTGCCGTGCTGGTCATGAGCAACATGTTCTTTTTCTTGTTACCGATTGTTATAGCTTTTTTGTGGCTCACGACGAACCTAAAAGACACAATGTCACCGCAGAATCGAGAGATTCTCACTGGTGTTCTTCCAACGCTTTTATTCAGCTTCAATGCCCTTATTAATCCTTTTCTTTATGCCTTTAGAGCGGAGAAGTTTCAAAAAGCCATCAAGATGAGAATACATACAATTTGCCTGGGGAAACCCCGGGCGGAGTCTTGGTCGAGCTCGTCCTCCCATAACGCCAATTCCGACAGAAAACGTACAGTAGTATCCCAGCCTCCATTAAAACCAAGCAAATCCTCTGCAGTTTCGACTCTAGAAGGCAACGCATGTGGTGTCTCGCGGGTTTAAGAACGCTCATGCGTCCCTCCTAAGGAGACAAGACAAATAAGGCCATTTCCGAGTCCACGTCAACCTCTTTTTCAAAGTGAGTCTAAGAGCGAACAGTTTTGTGATGGTAATTAGTTTTACCTTGCGTATGAATTAAAACAATTTTTTACGAAAGACTTCGCACTTAGACTCGCTTCGAAAAAGAGGCTGACGTGAACTCGTGAACTCAAACTCAAAAAGCCTTTCTCGTATGCGTTAAATTTTGTACTGTAAATCATTTACTGTAAGTCGAGCTCATCGATAGCGCTAGCAGTAGGAGCGATAGTCTACTTTTAAGTAAAAATTTCAGTGCCAAATTAGCTTTATTTTAAAGGGGCACTGTCACGGAAGTTTTGCTACCAAATCTTCTTTATGACCTTTACTTGTGGCCAAAATATTCCTTTAAATTTAGGAGGAAGATATCAAACGATTTTTTGCAGGAAGTGTCATCCATAATACATTTTTGGTCAGGTTTTCAATATAAGGTTCGAAAATTTGAAAAGTTTGGGCTAAATTTTTCAAAATGCAATCCATTTCCATCCGTGCCGTTCGTAAAAACAGAAGACAGTGAACAGTCTCAGTGCAGGAACGTGGTCTTTAATAAATAAACTGCATTATTATTTGGGTTTTCACTGATTTCAACACATCTTTTAGCATTCTACAGTGAGACCAAAATAGCATGACAGAGCCTCTTTAAACATTCACGCTTTTGCATTCACAATATACCGCATGATCTCCTTCAAGGTAAAATATATTCGCTTGCTTCTTGACCTTACGAACGAGGTTACATGGGTGTACTTTGACACAAGCAAAAGAACTGTTATTTTGGAGTCAGCTGTAGGACACACGACCAACCAGTCGGCAAACTTCACTTAAATTATTAAACATGCGGAAAAAAAAATATATATATATATATATTGGGCAAGAAAGGGCCATGTGATTAATTCCAGGTGTGACTCGATAACTAGATGGACTACGTCAAAAATAGGACGGATCGTTTCCTGTTATTTTGGACTTTGGTTGTTAGCGAGCGGCCGTTTAATACATTGTTTTTTAGACATAATGATACACAAAATCGTGCGTTGGCTTTTATAGATTGTGAGAGCATAATTTTTAGCATAATTCGAGAAAACAAGCATTTTTTTCCCATTTTAAAAAAAGTAGCAATGCTAGCATAATTCGCATATTTTGATAATTATCGGATCATTTTTTTAGTTTTGGCAGTCACGTTGATTCCCAAATCCCAATTATACGCTGACGTTGTTCGATGCTTTACCGGTATTTACAGCTTACTGAGTCCGAAACGGGAGCCTGGGACTAGGGTGCACGGGAACCGGAAGTCCCTTGGCAAACCATGTTCTCATAGGGAAGGCTACAAAATGGCGTCAGCTACGCCAGCCGATTCGAGCGAAAACTAACGGCTCTCTTGGAGAAATCACGGGCCAGAACCAGCCACAATCGCCAGGGACCGTTCCCTACAATCAAAAATAAACGTACGCGAAAAAGGAATATATATATATATATATATATATATATATATATATATATAACTAACTGCAGACAGTACTGTTTCGGCCTTCTGGGCCTCATCAGTGCAGTGCTGATGCTAGGATGGAGGCAAGACTAGGTAGCCGCCCCGAATGATCCCACACATGTGGTATCACGTAAGTCATGCCAGAGTGCTCGAACTAGAAAACTAGTGAGCTATGCGCAGTGCTAACGGCAATGACTCATCCTAGAAGAGTGCTCAATTTGGACATAAAGCAAAGCTTTGTAATGCCAAAGAGCTATATATATATACATTATTACATAGCCTCATCTAAACACGAGGAGGGGTTGGGAGAATTCGAGACTGTTATGCAAACCCGAGACGAGGGTTTGCATAACTGTCGAGAATTCTCCCAACCCCTCGAGTGTCTAGATGAGGTTATGTAAACGCGGAAAAAAGTCCTCTATTGCTTTTATAAAATATTTCTAAAAAATAATTCGACAAGTGAAGAAAAATGCTGTTCGTTTTACTTCTTGATTGAAACAGGTTTTCTCGATACACGCTCAAAACGCGCGTTTGACAACACAACCAATCAAAATTCGTGTGGTATCACAACTGTGTTTAGATACTCTCATCTAAACACACCTATTGACCAATGAGAGCGCGCGTACTATCCTAATTATTTCATATACATATATATATATATATACATATACATATACATATACATATACATATACATATATATATATATATATATATATATATATATATATACATATATATATAAATTCTGGATACTTAGGTAGAACAATTTTCCGAGAGCGCTCAACTTAACAGGAGCGGTAGATATTATTTTTTTGATGTAGTTCCAGCATTGTCAGTTAACGGTCACTCGCTAATTTTGCCTGATGAGTGTGGCCGCTCTTGGCCATACGAAACAGAGCTGTAGCAAATAAAGCGATGAGTACCATTTGAAGTCTGGAACTACATCAAAAAAATTATATATATATATATATATATATAGCTGACAACAATAAACGGCTTCTTATTAACGAAAATGTATTTTTGGACTTGTTTGCCGTGGTTTTTAAAGAGCACAATTTTTAAAAGATTAGCATAATTTGGAAAAATGAGCACAATTTTGGCATAATTTGGCCAAAATAGGGCAGTGCTACTAGCATAATATTCTACTTTTACTAGCACAATCTGTAAAACACTAATCGCGCGGGAGCATCTTGGTGACGAAGCCGGCGAGGAGTGAGTAACGTCTAGCAGGATATTCCGAACGGTCGGTATAAATGGTCGACTGCGGACTGCGGACCCGGACTGCGGACCGGGTATAAAACGCGAACTGCGGACCGGGTATAAAACGTGGACCAGGTATAAAATGCGGACTGAATACAAAACACTGTGAAAAAAAGAATAGCGCAACGAAATAGCGATAGGCTGACGACATGAATTGAAGTTCGACATGGGAATATCCCGCCATAATTGCCACGTGCATAATTGTCACCTGAGAGGTGTTAGCTGATGTCTATTCCAGCATGGCCGGAGTATTAAATGGAGTTTGAAGGTGAGGGAGTGAGATCTCGTCACATTACTCTGCTTCTACCTAACCGGTCAATTTGGCTCAGAGAACAAATAGAGAGAAACTCTTGGTTTACAAGAAGCGAGATTTTGTTCATTTTGAGTTCTTAATATGAAACCCCAATGTTGTTTACGTTCTTTCCTAATGCAAAATAATTACCTGCAACGAGGGACCTGTGGAATGTGACCTTTGTTTTAGACCCGCCTATTGAGTTATCACGATAGCATTAGAATTGTGATGCTATAAGACGCCGATTTTTTTTTAGGCTGCTTAAAACGACGATCAGTAGCGCAAGGTTTTAGTCGAAATTGCAAAACGTTTCTATGTTTTATTTATAAGGCCTCAGTTGTTCAAAAGGTGGATGTGACGCAATCAACCGGATAAATCACTATCCATTGGGGAGCGCAACTGGTATCGCTATGATTTATCCGGCGGATAGCGTCATCCATCGTTTGAACAACTGGGGCCAAAGGTAATAAACGAAAGGAATTTATGGAATTCTTCGCTGGACACCGGCTTTATGTTTAGAAATCTAGACATTTGAAACACTTTAGGGGGATATGCTATTTAGATTTACTTATTCGCAAATAAATGTTGTTGCGATTGATACAACTTTTTGTTCATCTCAGTGTCGCTGGGGTCTGTCTCGAAACAGCATTCGATCAAGAGAACAACAGTCGGTAATGTGTACGCGTAAATAAGGACATGTACTATAACAGTTACTGTTATAGTACATGTCCTTATTTACGCGTACACATTACCGACTTCATCTTTCGCCTCCCAAGCATACCTTCAATTGGGGTAAAGATTGCGTGACGAGCGAAAACACTCTTCATTGTGTTGAATCCATCGGGCCATCCTGGCTCGAACTACGACATCAACAGTCAGAGGACTTTCATATATACGAAGAGTTGAAGTTTATACCTAAAATGCAATGTTTTGACACGGAGTAAGAGGACCCAAGGCCTTGTTGTTTAAATCCGTATCTGGGCCAGTACCTAATCTGCAGTCCGCGTTTTATACCTGGTCCACGTTTTATACCCGGTCCGCAGTCCACGTTTTATACCCAGTCGGCAGTCCGGGTCCACAGTCCACAGTCGACATTTTATACTGACCGATATTCCGAATTAGAGACATTTGTATGGAAATTTGGCGAAATTTGACAGCTCTCAGTTTTGTCACTTTGCAATGAAACCTACCCAAACTTGGTACTTACTAACGTTTGGGTGATCTTCTTGGTGTTGAGGTTAAGTCTTTTTAAAATATGATGTAGTTTGAAACAGTGTTTAAACTAGTGCCCGGTCCTTTTCTAATTCAAGGATTGCGTGACTGGGCCGGATTACCCATACATCTTTGAGCGACAGTTCCGCTATTACAACAGCCCACGCGATTGGCTCAGAAAACCATAGAAGCATTCACAGAAACAATAAACCCTAACCCTCTAAGACAATACAGCTGCGTCCTAAACGGATCCAATGAAATTAGAGGTTGTAAACAGCTGCGAGGTATCTGAAATGAGAGCCTTCCAGGAAGCTGCAAGGGTTGTGAGAATTTTATCGTTATTTTCTTTCTGTCGGTGAACAAGCTACCCATGGAATTACCTCGCGAAGAATCGGCTGTGGTCGACGAGAGGGAAAGCGATTCTACCAACGAACCATTAGACAGGCCAAAATCTCTTGAAGGCGAAGCTGACTGGGAGGAAAAATTAAAATCCGCAGTACGTACACGGATAATCACTTTTCTCGGAGATTTGTAGATGCAAGTTACCGTATTGAAATGGGGAAGTGATATTTTTCTTAAGTAAAGGCATGTGGGTGAAACTACTACCCAAGAATGTGAAACATCCACTTCTGGTTGGCGTACGTTGCTCTAAAAGGGACGTTGCTTAAGCTCCCTATTGAGTCTTGGCCAAGACAGGGCAGCGTATAAACCAGCTTGTCGGATTCAAAGGAACAGAACTTTACCACTTGTTGTTGGTAAATTAGCGAAACAAACTTACATGGGCTAAGGCTGATGGAAAATTGGCGGGTAATAGGCCATTTCCGAATTGCTGTTTGCCTCTGTTTCAAAGCGAGTCTTGGTGCTAAACCATTCAAATGATAATGAGTTTGATTTGCATGAAAAAACAAAACTCATTTGCAATTGAATGGTTGTGCACCAGGACTCGTTTTGGAATCGAGGCAAACAGCAATTTGGAAATGGTCTATCAGTGGAACTATGATACTTGTACTTGGCAAAGCAAATTCTACACTGAGAAAAACAGTGAGAAATCCAATGATACAAAACTTGTGGTAGCATATTTCTTAGATGACTCCAAAAAAGTTGATGCATGTCGTAAGCATCTGTACTGTTTTCTTACCGCAAATACTAATAGTCCTCTACTCTGAGCAGGATAATTTGATGCTTCGATTTCTAGGCTGTTCACTGCTTTCAAGAGTGATACCCCAAGGAGAGCCATTGTAAAAAGCCAGTCAAATAATCATCTGGGGGGCTACCACCCTCCTCTGATTGGGACTTAATAGTATTGGGTGAATAACTGCACCTTTCAAAAACATGTGGACTCTAGACTTAAAAATTTACTTGTTTTCATTTTGTACAGCCTTCAATCATATGCACTGCGACAGTTGACCAATTGCTTAAAACAGAAACCAACAAAATGGATTGAATCCACCAATCACAAAGTGCCATGTGGCCTTTGACCCGGTCCAGTAATGTGATTGACGGCAGCGAAGAACTACACTGCTGATTGAAATTTGAACCTGGGAGTCCGCATGTTTTTGAAAGGCACAATAATCTGCTGTATGAATGCCTATGTATGCAAGATTGCAGTTTATATGGAGTAACAGATGAAATTATATGAGAAATGAATCATATATCGAACTGCAGATATGGAATCAAGTGAAGCTATGATCCTTGCAGCTATGAACGTAGTTTTAGCAATTGTGTAGAGAAGCCTGAAAAAAATTCAGGACTTCAGTGGGTTTTGAACCTGTGACCTCCAACCAACTGAGCTGTGAAGCCACTGATTTTGGGAGCTGGTCATTTTCGGGTTCAAATGTTCATGTGATGAATGAATTAAGGGATGCAATGATATATGAAATGAATCATGTATTGAACTGCAGATATGAAATCAAGTGAAGCTATGATCCTCGCAGTTATGAATGAGATTTTAGCAGTTGCATAGAGAAGCCTGAAAAAATCTGGAGGGTCTATCTGGAGTAAATCAGAAATTCAGAACATTTCTCACATTAAAGCAATCTTTGAGCTAAAGTTTGAGCTTAATAGGACCAAAGTTATAGGGGCCTTTTTGTCTGCATGCCATTCAGTAATAATTGTTGTGCTGAAATTGCAATATAAATGAGGTCTACATCTTTATATAATAAACTCAATTCTATGCATGTTTGTTTGCTTCTCACTTATGATCTATTAGAGGACAGACTCATAGATGACATCATCTATGCATGATTTTGTTTTGTTTTTTCTCTTTATTATATAAAACAAATAGATTCCATGTTGCTGTGTGTCTGTTCAGGAACAGATCATAGAAGACGTCAAAATGTGGTAAGAACATCAGTGGCACACTCAGCTATCACCTCATGTGCCACGTTTTTGTTCTTATCACATTTTGACATCATCTATGATCTATTACTTAACAGACACAGTAGCATGGGATCTATTTGTTGAATGGAAGGTTTAAAGGTTTTTCTACCTCAGTTTAATCGCAATTTCTAATACTTTATTCTTATATCCTTATCACCACAGTGCTCTGTAAAAGTGAAGCCGCATTTCAACACAAAGTCTTCCTTGCATAGAGAGGTCCTTCTCGATCGCATAAGAGGCACCATATATGGAAACTGCATTGGAGATGCTATTGGACTGTTAACAGAGTTTATGACAAAGAAAGAAGCTATGCATGTAAGTTTCAACTCTGATTTGAATGTTAATTAATTTCCCACTTTTCCAAGGGTACTTAAATAAATCCAGGTCGTGTGATTCCATATGTAATGGCTACATTTATCAGTTTTGTATCGCGATTGATGGACTAGCAAAAGAGGGGCTGCCCGTAGCTGTCGTAGTCTAGTTGATTATGAAGATGCATAAATTATTTGTGATTGCCTCCATTGCTAAACTGCATTGTCGTTGGTTGAAGAATCAACCAATCACAATAAATGTGACCGAGCATCATGATTGGTTTATTCTTCTTGTTCTGCTTCTGACCCCACCAAGAAGTTTCCACCACAATCTCGGACATAATACAGTGGAACAGAAACTCCCCCCTTCCCCCCAAAATTAAGGATGAAATCTTGCAAAGGCCAAAATCGGCGATTCTTTCATCCTTGATTTAGGGGGGGGGGGGGGTCTTAATTTTCCATTTATTTTGTCCAAGACTGTAGATCCTGAGAAAGGGAGTTGGATAAGTGGAATTAGAAGAAAATGGAAATGTTCTGATTCTTGCGACTCTGGTTCCTTTGACCTTAAGCTTACTACTAGGCTTTTGTCTTCACTGTTCGCTTTTCACTCAGTCCGAAGTGCTACCACTCCTCTTACAAGTATCATCAGAGTCAGACAAGCCAGCCTTTAGGTAACATTAAAGGGGCACTGTCACAGTAGTTTTCTTGTATTTATGTCTTAACTGGCCAAAAATTGAAACTTGGTACTTAATCTGACAACTAACAACATTCTTGAGAAACCATGAAGAAAATATGAAATGAATTTTAACGGGAAAACTATCCATATGAAGCTTTTGGCAGTTTTTGGAAAACACCATGTACAAACTTCAAAAAGTTGGTCACTTTTTTTCAAGTTTCAATTCATTTCCATCCTTGCCATCCTTAGACAGGGCTTCTGATATTATGCGATGGTGCGATTTCGCATAATCGGCATCAAATCGCATCCGATCGCACAATTCATGAAAAATCGCATAATTCGCAAAAAATTGCACCAAGTGAACAAAGTACACAATAAATTGGCTCTTAAACTAAAGATTCTGCACAGCTTAATGTTATTTAAATGTAACTTGCCACTCAAAGAACATTGTAAAACCTCTGAAACCTTCATATTTGATTTTCGACTGATCAACAAGGCATTACTTGGCGTTTTCATGTGTGTTGGGGGCCTGGGTACGAGTTTCGATCATTCAAGATTAGAGTAAATGCCTATACATAATATGAAGTGAAAATCATCTATTTGATTTTCATATCGATGCTTAAGTGTTTCTTTACACTCCAATTGTCTGTTAACCAGCATAAAAGTGATTTTCCTCTTCTCAAACGTGGTAAAACAATGTGAAATGACCTGAGAAAAAATCCCATAATTTGCCGCATAATAGACTCTCCTTGCCGCATAATTTGCACGGAAAATGTCGCATAATTTCCCATTTTTTTCCGCACCCTATCAGAAGCCCTGCTTAGATACAGATGATGAGAAAAAATGGTTTCAGTGCACTAATATGGTTCTTGTTAATGAAACTTTAGCATTATTCATTTGGTCTCTGTTGATGCACAAGCATTTTCTAGGCATTTGGAGCATGGCTCAAATAGCATACACTGCCCCTTTAATATCCATGTGCTTACCACCTGGGTATTTATTTCTCTAACAGATCTACAGCAATTACCACGAGAAAAGCTGGGGTGCAAAATTGATGTCTAAAGTCACTGGCCCCCAGCTTCCCAATTTAGAATACTCCATGAAGTACAGAGATTTTCATCGTGAGAGATTTGCAACTGGAGACTGGACTGATGATTCTGATCAAATGATCCTGATCTTACAGTCTTTGACTGACAACGCTGGAAAGGTAAGTAAGTGAGATCTCTTAAAAACCATGGTTTGAAATCGTCATTTGTAACTACTCAAGCTATGTTCATTAATCTCCAAACCAGAGAAGCTTCAAAGCATCTGTGATTGGCCACGTAGTTGCAGTGTGAACCTAAAGCTACTCACTTTAAAGGGGCTAGGTCACGCTATTTTAGGTAATTTAATTAATTTAATTTTGTTGATTATGAGCTCTAAACGTCAAATTGGCAGAACAAGAGTCTTTCATTTGCAAAATCACGGCCACATAACTGAGAATGATTTTCTAGCTGTGTAAATGACATTTTGATATAAACTGATATAAATTTGAAAAAAGGTGGGCCGACGTTTTTCAAATTTTTCCAAATGCAATTCATTTTAATCCTCTCCAATTTTGTCCATCCATGACCCTTCTTGGCTTTCCTGTGTTTTGGTTTGAGTTGTTCTATAGTTTTTAGCCGTTATTGTGATATTTTAGTTAATTTTATGACCATTTGATCAGTGCTGAAATTGCCTAAAATTGCGTGACCTAGCCCCTTTAAAGCTGTTTTCATTTGAATGCGGTAAAACACAAACAGAAGTAATAGACCACTTGCGAGTTCTCTCCGAGTTCACAATCATTAGGCACTTGGACTCACTTTGAAGAAGAGGTTGTGGCGAGTTCCGAAATGGCCTATATCTAATATATATTACAGAGCCAGTCATGTTCTCAGTAAAGAATGTACGCCCTTCTGCCAATCACAAATCGAAATAATTTGAGACTTGGTTTTACTAGCCAATCAGAACGCAAGGCAAGTAAATGCAGCAGGCACCAAGGGCGGGAAAATGAGAGTGTCTAAGTCGGACTTGGTCTTAGTTTTATGTGAGGTTGGTTAAAAAGTTTGCGCAAGTTTTTTGGATGCAGTCATAAAGCAAACCAAAAGCAAAACCAAAGAAACTGCATAATTATTTTCGCCTCTCTAGTTGATATAATATATATAATAGAATAGAAGTAAAAAAGTATATTTTAATAATCATTGCTTTGCCTCGTAAAAGTCGGTGACGGTGTATGATACCGACTGAAATCACTACCGTGGAACCAAAAACTCTGCCGGGCAGCATAGCATACCATTCAATTAAATATTGAAGTCAACTGAAGCAGTGAAAACTAAAATAGATACAAGCAAACACAAGACGTTTCAAATGGTAGCATATTCGCAATTATAGTAAAGGAGAAACACCCTATGGAAAACTGCTCTATTGTAAAATTGTCACCATAGTAATAAGAGAAGCATTACAAAGGTATTTTGTACAGTGGCTACGGCACTAGATTTGCATGCGGATGCTCAAACCCCACTCTGACCACTGGATTTGTCTTGGTTGGCCCTGAATTCAACTCCGCCATGCTTTGTAAATAGCCATCTGGTTTGCCTCCTTTCAGTTCCAGGGTTCGTTCGTGTCTTGAAAACCCTAGAATTTTGAGAGTACATTTTCAAGACCTTGAAAGTCCTTGAAAGTCTCTGCTATTCATTCCTGGTCCTTGAAAGTCCTTGAATTTTTGTTGACCCGTATTTTCAATCTTTGAAAACTTCAGTAAAAATAATCAGCCGTTCGAGTCATGTCATACAAACTTGAGGACCTGTGGGGTCGAGAATGGTTACCAGTGCCCTTTGCATTATTTTTAGGCATGTACATTATGGAAAACGAGCAAGATTTATATTTTTAGACTGTTTTCATCGGTAAATTATTTGAAGTAAATAAAAAAGGAGGTCCTTGAAATTTCAAAAAGGCGTCCTTCAAAGTCCTTGAAAAATCGTGAATTTTGCTCTAAAAATGGCTGCGTTGGGTTTCTTGACATTGTCCTGTTTATTTCAATTGTTACTTTTTAAACACGGCCCCACAAACTTGAAGCTTTACTAGGAAATATCACCGTGTATATAAGGGTTCCTTAGTTTACTTCACGTCTCTTCCTTGACAATGGAGGAATTCTAAAGTGTTTTGTTTTTGGACGTTTTCGTTAACAGATGGTTCCTGTGGATTTTGCTAAAAAGATGAAAAGGTGGTCTAAGAAAGGTTTCGAAGAGCTGGGTGATTTTGGGGGCATGGGGATTGGACGGACAACTCACTGTGTCCTACATCACCCCCAGTTCCTTGTGGATCCACACCAGGTGCCTATGTGGTAGATAATCAAGTAGCTAACTGTATAAGCTTTCACCACCGACGTGGTATAGGGGTCACACAACAGAGCAGGGCTCCAATTAGTAGTTTGCCCTTTCACAGGCCAGGCACAAGAAGGGGCGGTCAAAGCTAGGGCGGTTCATTACGTGCGTAGTGGTTCTTTAAAGTGCTACTACGATAAAAAAAAAATCACTTTTCGTTTTTCTTCACCTTTCGATACTACTTGTGCTGAATACTCGGCATGCGAGATTTTATGCAATTATTTCAAGAGGAAGACTATTTATTTTGACGGGAATTTTTTTATTTAACGGTCCGCCATTACTTGGTGCGGTTCCGGCCAGTAAGCACTCAGAGAGCTGGATCGAGGAGAAAGTGACGTCACAAGCTTAAAAATGGAGTGTGTGAATGCGGCTTCTTTAGTATGCAGCACGGGAGTTTTTTCTTTCAGAGTGCCAAATCCGTGTTTTGCATACTAATTAAGCCGCATTCACACACTGCATTTTTAAGCTAGTGAGTAAATGACGTCACTTTCTCCTCGATCCAGCTCTCTGAGGTCCTATCGGTCGAAACTGCACCAAGTAATGTGCAGTACCAACTGAGCTATCCTGTCAGCGGTCACCTATTGAAGAATAGAAAATGCCAACATATGACATAAAGATGATTTTGAATTTCTCTGATGTCGTTTATATCAATCTTCGTTTACAGAACCGTGCAAATCGTGAGTAGATTGCCGATGCACCTGCTGCAAGTGCCAGAACTAAAATTTTCTCGTGCAGCGGAAAGAGAAAATGCTAATTGGCGTTACTATCAAATGCGACGCTTTTACGGAAAGGCGTGTACACCATCATCATCATCGAAGTCGTCGTCGGGAAGCGAAACGACGGCTACGTGCATTTCCCTTTCGTAAACGGTCGTTGCCATCCATTACGGTCGATGCCAATTCTTGGTAACCAAGCCGTTCGTCATGAATTAGACCTACAGTAGTTGAAATTGCAACTAAATCAGCTCAAATTGCGCTCAGATTGAGAAATTAAGGCTAACAAATGATTAGGGTGTTTAGGCTTAGCTTTTGGGTGAGCTTAGGGTTAGTTTTATAGATATTATAAACAGCTGTTTTTTATATTTTATATAGAATGGTTACATAGCCAAAATCTACGGTGCTTGGCCAAGCAACTCGGTAGTGTTGTGGGCAGTGACGTGCGCTATTAATGTAATAGCACGGGTTCGAATCGTGTTTAGGTAATTTTTCTTTATTTTGGAAAAAGCAAACTTATAACAGTGAAAATTTTGTTGAAAAGTGTCGTTGAAATGGCAACGAAAGTTTACGAAAGAGAAACTGTGCGCGAAGGACAGGAGGAAGTCATTTAAAAATACAAGTTCGCGTTATTGGCATCACTACGCAGCTATTACATGTCGTTCCGCATTTAAAATGTGTAGTAACTGTCGAGGAATTAAAGTGGTAGTGAGAGAAGCGTTGCGAGAGAAGCGAAAATTCATCGTCGTGTGCTCACGTTCTCAGCAGAACCTTCAATTTGGTCATTTCAGGTTGTTATTTGGAAATGACGGCCAATAAATGTACCAAAATATAAAACGCACGTGTAGAGCCATTGTTTTTTCCCACTAAACTTATTGTTTTGTGGCGTTCTCGTTGCCGTCGGTGTCGTGGTTTCGTAAGCTCCCTATCATCGTCACCATCAACCACAAAAATATTATCAACTCATCATTATTTGACCTGTCAAGGTGTATTGTTTGTGACCGCGAATTTAAATTGTTTTGTTGTGTTTTTTTTTTCTCTTTTCATTGCAGGCAGCAACATGCGTATGGGAATCATCTGGTCGCGTCATCGCTCCAAACGGAGGTGTCATGCGCACGTCGATCCTTGGTATCCATGACTTCGGTGACATTGACGCAGTAATAGCCAATACAGTGGCTGCTTGCAGAGTGACACACGCAGACCCAAGATGCATTGCGTCGTGTGTTGCCGTGACAACAGCAATTGCCTTAATGTTACAGGGCAAGCACGTGACCGAAGGCGGGGATTACGATGTTGACGCCGTCATTAAAGATGCGTTTAATTATGCACATGAGACCGCGATTAAGAATGCCGCGGAGTATAAAGGTGATGAGCTCGAAACTTCACCAGAGGTAAACCATTCAAAAGTTCCGATCGGTAGGTACATGTGTCTCTGTTGTTAGGGAGAAGAGGAGACTGGAGAAGTAAAAGGTGATTTTCGCTGACGACGAAGACGTAATCAAAGCCGAAGACGGAGTCGTAAGCAGAGCCGTAACCTGATCGGAATCGGAGTTCAGGAATTAGCACGTTTCTATTTTCTTTTCCGATTGCGATTGCGTCGCTTACGATCCGGTGAAAACTGGATTGTCGGAGTCGCGAAGGAGAAGCGGAAGAAAAACCAATTATAGCACTCGCTCTCGTTTGTTGTGATTAGGTCATGCTTCCGCTTCTGTTCGCAATTTTGACAAGATGGTTTTCATTTGAAAGTAATCGACAGAGTCGAAGTAGGAATTCGGAGAGTAACTCATGGCTCCGTTGTTTGATTTCACTGGATCCTAGTAATCATGTACTCTTAGGAAACGGCTATGTCGGCGGTAACGAGGACGGCCCAAAACGATAGCTTTAACGAACAAAAAACAATAGTTCTGCACGCTCTGCGCTTGCGTCTTACATTTTATTACATTTCATTGCGCTTGTGTCCTGAATAACGATTTGAAATGGCCAGCTTTGAGGTTCTGGGATGAAGCCATCGTCATGGCTTCACGACGATGATTCATCGTAGTGAAGCCATGACGATGAATTTTCAGTTTCCTCTCCGCACCGCTACCCCGTTCATACCAGTTCAGTTCCGCCACAGTTGTTCATTTTAAATGCGGAACGACTTTAATAGTTGCTTCTTGGTGGCACTTACGCGAACTTGTATTTTGGAATGTGTCCTTGT
>BLFK01001130.1:195275-212775 GCA_014634185.1 Astreopora myriophthalma
CCCCCCCCCACCACCCACCCCCACCCAAAGAGCTTGAAGCGAGCAGCATAGCTGGATAAAGAACAGCTGCTGTAACGTCTAATGCGACCCCCCTCCTCTTTATGTTGTTTCTTCGATTCCGAAGATGAGCGCGACTGTTCATGTGTCAAATGACTGTAAATGCCGATCTGGGCCAACAAGGAGCGGTAGCATTGTGGACATCAGTGGGTTTGCGTCTGTTCAGATGAAAGGGGCAGACGAGTACCTCTCACTCTTGTGTAGCTGTCGTTTCAGCAGAGCCACGTTAATCTTACGTTCTTAAAGGCAGAGCCTGGCACCTGAATGGACCTTGTTTCGCCGGCATTCCCCCATACGAAACCGTTCGTTATGTGGTCTGGCTGTGCTGATAACCTGCGTCCAGCGTGGCAAAGTTCTGTCTATGGGGTCAAGAACTACACGACAAATTATTGGAAGAGTTACACCAGCTGGCTTGAAACACGCAAAGAAATAACGACCCTGTGATCATGTAATTAGCTTTTTTGCTAATGGTGTTTTTAATTGTTTGTTGGTTTGGTTTTTTTTTTTTTTCAGATTCTTAACTCTCCTTGGCTTAAACGAAGAAAGTGAAGATACCGAAAAGCCATAGTGTTTAATTCCCTTATGTTTTGTTTGTAATTTGAGAATGATAGTATCAAAGAAAGCTGAATCAGTAAAATCCTGGCTTGAACGTGACTCGAACGCACAATCGTAATCTCATGGTGGTAAGTTCGATTTCCCGTTCAAGCCTGGACCTTTTTCTGGCTTCCTTGCAACTCGTTGATCACTTAATTGTGATGATCTCTTCGCCGTGGAAACGAGGTTGCAGTTCATATTAGCCTCCAGACAGGGCTGTGATCAGAGCTGCGATTAGAGCGTATATCCGCCAAAATCAGGTTGGACACTTACTGACGAATACATACCCTTGTTCGACGGAACGTTATTTGAGTTGAGGCAAAACAAACGTCATGTAATTTTAAGTGAAGCGAAAAAAACCTTGTTGTGGCCGATCCATTCTAGTCACAAACCTCTATTTGGGTTGTCACTTTAATGGCGTTTGTGATCGTTGTAACGATATGATGTGACTAAGAAGATTGCGTGAGATTGAAAGAACGTTCTAGATTGCTGACTAGTGGTGGAATGTTCAGGAATCGGTATTATTTTATATATACTGAGATTCTGGCATCAAATTTTGCTGTGTGAAAAGGCGTTTCGGATTTTACTTCGACCAATCAGAGAGGCGAAACGAGTTTCTCACACGTCAAAAAATCGTTTCGTCCAATCACAAACCACGGTTTAAGCGAATTGTGTTTTCGCGGTCATCGCGGGTAGCTTTGTCGGGCAGCTTTGACAAGATAATATTTTCGGTGTACTCGAGTTGTTCGTAATTCAAACTTATCAAGAGCTAGGAGATATTTTTGAGGATGGCTGAACAATCAAGAAGATTTGTGTCTCTAGACAAACCTATAGACAAGTTTATCGAAGACCAAAAAAACAAGAACACTCTTTCAAAGACACGAAGAGTTTCTCAACTCCAAAAATGAAAGCACAAGAATCGAGGAAATCCCGCCAAAAGAGCTTAATGAAAATCTCAGTATGTTTAAAATAAACAAATTACAGCATGGAAAGCGCTTTGTACGGGATTTTCACACTCGTTGGTTTTGTATCTGAAATCTCACTCGTTCGCTGCGCTCACTCGTTCGATTTCAGATACTTCACCTGACTCGTGTGAAAATCCCGTACGCGCGCGCTTTCCATGAAGTAATCTCTATTTTATTTATAGGTCTTACGAGTTGTGTTATTTATAGAACGTTAATCATTTAGAATGTTCTAGAGAATCACGTAGCGTAACCTATATAAGAGAGCAAGGCGAAGTGTGTTGGTGTTGTGTTGAGATAGCCATCCAGTAGAAATTGTAGTGTGGACTATTTCGGGACGTGAATTAAACAAGTGAGCTTAGTTAGCACTTCAATACCATTGATCGGCTGTCCTGTTGACGGATCAACGATTGTTAACTGAAGCTAACAAGAACGTTACTATGGTACGTACTTTTCAAACGAAAGGACTGCTCAGCAAGACTGCCAGGAACGAGATGGGAGAGAGAGGCAAATGTTACACGCAAAGGATGTGTGTCTTCCAGGTTTATTTACTTTCATTATTAGTCATTTTCTACTCAACAGAAACGTGGCGGGACGCTCGCTAAAAGACATCCTCCTTTTTTATCACTTGTATGCATTTGACGTCAAGCTCCAGTCAGTCCTACGAGACACGGCTCGTACGCTTGACTGTTTACATTATTATAAACACAAGCTGTATATTATCGTTACACAGGCTCTCCGAATTTGGCATCGAGACTAACTGTGGTTTTATGGGAAACATTGAAACCAATGAAATGAAATGATCCTCGCAACTAATTTAGCCTGGCAAACCCGTGGAAGCCCTGAAGGTGTGTGTGAAGTTTTGCAATGGCAGTTGCTTTCATTGCCTGGAGAAGTTAGAAACCACGCAGCTATTTACAACCTCTAATTTCATTGGATCGGTCAGCAGTAGGTAACGTGGAGTGAAAGCAGATTTCTGCGCCCGCGAGAGTGAGAACTCCCGCTAAATCAATTGTTTTACCCGTACCGCTGGTCACCGAATTGGCCTCACCCTATGTTATATACTGTTAACCCATTGAATCGGTATAGGACGCTGCTCTGCTGTGCTAAATGAACCATTGGGTAATGGCCATAAGATACCTTTCTTGGTGTTATCTTGGACAAAAATTTGTGATGGAAACCCATATTTTCCACATTACCTGCAAAATTTCCAAGTCTGTTGGTATCATTTGTAAATCAAGTTCTTGCCTTACTAAGACTGCCTTGCGTACCTTATACTATTCTCTGGTCTATTGGCCTTATCTTCAATATTGGGTTTCGCCACACCGTAATAACCTTAGACGTATCATTTTGTCATTGAAACGTATTGTTAGAATTATTAATAAGGAAGTTGTTAATGCAACTACTGATTCATTATTTCGGAACTTTTGTATTTTAAAGCTTGTAGACATTTCTTGCACCTCGGTAAATTTATGTATGCTTATGATAATAATTTACATCCTCGCTCGTTTTCTAGTTTTACTGTACGTACTAATAAGGTTCACGGTTATAAAAGGTGTAGCTTTAACCAATTTTTTATTCCTTTCTGTCGTACTAATATAAGGAAGTTTTCGTCATCTGTTTTCTTGAACTTTGAATTCAGTGGTTTGTTCTGGGCTCCCTTGCCAATTGACACTTACAAGACGCTGTGGAAGCGTATAGTTGGCCGTCGTTGTCTTTAGATCAGTGTAGTGAAATCAGTTTCAGGAAAGGCGAGAACTGTGCAGTGCATTCACGAGGTGTAAAAGAAAGAACAGACTAAGGGAATTCCCTTGTTTCACTCCTCTCCCCAAAACAGGCTATGAATTTTTACCGTCAAAAATCATTGACCATAACCAATAACTCAACCTGTGTGCCGAAAGCCCCGAAAACCAGCGAAGGAACTTACCAAGTCCACACAAGCCTTACCTTTAATAATCTAAACTTAATTTAACTTTTAATGTCATTCGTGGTGTAAGCGTAAACGTGGTCCAAAACGATCCGAAATTAAGTTACCATAAACAACAAGCCATTTCAAACAGAAATAGTGTCTCGTTTCCGGAATAGTAAGGGCAGGAGAAAAGATAAACTATTTCGGTCGGGCTCCATCGATTTCTCATACTACAGGAAAGAACGATGATAGTTCATTTCGGCAATACACTGTTTCCATCTTACTTCGAAGGTATTAAGTCTACAAATATCTATTTTTCCTTCAAATACCAGTGTGTTGCGTAGCTTTCCGTGAATGTTCTATCGCATGTCTGTTAGACACGTACCGTACCCGAGAAACGCTGTGGAGTATGTGTAATTGTTAACCCAGTTGTCGCCCAATTTGTGATTACGAGTCACTATTTTGCGAAGGTTGTTTACGTTAGCCGCAGATCATTCCTGAAGAGAAATAAAGCCAGACCGCTCGAAAACTCAAAAGATATTCTTCAATATGGTATCGTTCTCTTCTTGGGACAACTGAAAAGGACATTTTGTCATTTAAGTGTAATCACTACGTCTCCCAAGTGGTACGTACTTGTATTAGACCACCAGCAAATGCACGCATGCGCAAACGTAATCCCAAAAAAGTAAAAACAAAACTAAAAACAAAACCACGTCCAGTAGCTGTACCTCTGGACGTGTTGCTCATACCAACCCCCAGTTCTCGCTGCTTTCAGATACCCGTCCACGGGAGCCTGTCTGCCCTCGACAAGGCAGTGAGGGAGAGAAATCTCGGCCCAAAGACCGTATGAGACAGAACCCTTTCGTACTCACAGCTCAGTTCCGGTTAACTTAATATAGGATTTTTAGCGATATAAATTTGAGATTGTAGTAATTTTCTCTTTCATGTGGTATGCATTGGAGTAGACGGAAGTCCGGCTTCAGTAGACGGTTTGAAAAATCAGCGCATCCCTATTTGCCAAAATTGATAAACTGCGACCGATACGACGAGAAACGGCATCAGTTGGTGTCTCTGAGCAATCCTTGACACGCTCCGCACCTTGCGCAGCAGTAACCATGCGACGGGAGATTATCAATAAAGGTTGAAAGTTCACAATTAGGGACTGGATCCATTTGGATTCGGTCCTTGTAAACATAGCCGTATACATATCGATAAAGGGAGCAACACAATACTGCTACAATAAACGTCGAAATTTGAGGGCTATTATGAAACCCAAAACGGATTGTCTTTCCGCGATCACTGATTTTGTAGAGGTCTAAAGAACTTCAATATCCTAGCATGTGGGACGGCAAGCGTTTTTTATGTATTCCTACCGAGTCCATACTGCTCATTTTCAACATCTTCAAAGTGATCAACAAACCAGCAGGTCTCAAGAACAATTCCAGGCCGGACCGGAATTTCGTAACACAGAACTTTATCAGTTCCGCAAATATTCCCAAGCGATCTTTCTCCTTCGGTCATATATGCGAAAAGCTGTGTTTAACCGTGTAGAGTCCGGTGTCACCTGTGTTTAGCCCTGTATAGCCGCATACAGCCCTGTACAGCACTGTATAGCGGTGTATAGCACGGTCTAGCAGTGTACGGTCCTGTATGTCCCTTTAAAGATCGGTATAGCCCAGCATATCCCCGTGTGGATGTTTTGAGCTGTACGAATCCCCGTGTAGCCATGTAAATAGCCCAGTACAACTGTTTATACAACTGTATAGCTCTGTACAGCCGAGTGCAGCTATGTACGGCCCTGTCATCTTTTCGCTGATTTCGGGCCACATGCTAAGGTTAAGCCCTTAACAAAATGGCCGCAATTGTCAATTTTATTGCCTTTGCGTTTATGGCTAAAACGTTTCCTCTAGCGCTCTTAAAGACCCCCTTGTTGTCTCAAATTAAACTAGAGGCCTTAAACGTTTGAGAAAACTTCGTTATAGGGCTACTAGACCTCGTTTTCAGGGAATTTTATGCTCTAACTTTGGTCATCTTTTTGCTCAAATGGTAACGTCAACCCTTTAGCAAAATGGTCGAAAAATAACCAATTTCACTGCCTTTGCTTTTCGTCGCACTTTCGTCGCTTTTACCTCCAGGTTTACTCTGCTTTTATGTGCATACTCCGTCTTGCCCGACCCGGTGTAATTTTCAGAGTTACGCATGTGCATTAGACCCCAATTGCAAATTTAAGGCCAATCATATATGGTCATAGCCCTCTCGGAACCATAATTAGTAAAAGCGCTTGTAACTAAAAAACGAGCTCCGTGATCCCCACTTTTTTTTTAATCGAATTTTAATCAGCGCGTCAAGATTCAACTTTTCACAAAGTTTAAAAACAAGTCATGGGAGAGGATTCAGAGCCACCTTAACCTTTCGAAACTTCAAGGTGGTTCTGGCCCCAAATAGCCTTTATCTAAAACAAGTAATATTATCTTTTGACTTGTATTAGGTGGTACGCACCATTCCATTTGGAACGTTATAGAAATTATCGCCCATCAGCTTCATCAGTGTCTTGTTTCTATTTACCTTTCTTTTCGTATTTTATTAGTTCTTCAATTCTTTTTGGTCTTGTCTCTGCTCTTTTTGGGTTCTCATTTTACTACTGATACATTCTTATCTTAACCGTCTTGGCTAAGAAAAGCTGGATTATTTAATAGTTACGTGTAAGATTTCAATCCTGGTGGTTTGTTTAAATGGTAAGCGCCCTTATTTTCCTAGCCACCTCATTAAAATAATTACAAATACTACCTCACAGGAACACAGCACCGCGGTTTCTATTCTACATATGGTATAATATAAATTGAACCAAAAGGAGGGAGGGGGGAAAAATCTGTAACCGGACTAACGCCGTAACTGGCCAAATGGGCGGAAAACATAAGATAATCTGCTCAAATAGGTCAACAAGGTATACCATGGACACTGGCAGCATGGCTGTAAAAGCACTGGGGCAGGCTGGCGTTGCGCGCACGGCAGATTCGTGATTAAATAGACAGTGAACATAGTTGTCATAGTTAGCCAGCGATTACATGAGACCGGTACGAATGCAGACCGTCATAGCGACATTAGATGAGACACCATGAGACACGGATGGATACAAAGGCCGGTATAACCGATACAGAATAACTTGCAGGCATACGTGTACTGCATTGATCAATCCTCCACCGTTATCAAACTCTGGGCAGACTTGTTCGTAGCAAGGTTAGAGCAAAAACGGGTTAAATACCATGACAATCCAAAGGGTTTGTTCCCACTTAATCCGGAAATTAGTGCTAACGCCGCTTCGAACAAGCCGGTCCTTGTGTGTACTGAGCATGCCAAACCGCTGAAACACTACTCCGAGGGCAAAATCTTGTAACGATTTGAGAGGTTTCTTTTCTTTTTTTTTTTTCTCGAACTGAGGTCAGGTTTGCCTGAGATTTTTTCGTACCGGTCTCGTATAAGCAGATAATCAGTAACATATCGCTATTTTATTTTAAACTACCTTATATAGGTATTTTTCCAGCAAAATGCAGAAACGTGTAATTACAAGGAAGACACTTAGACGATATTGCAAAAACATAAGTATCAAATGAGAGTTTCAAGTATTTAGTTTAGCACATGATAGCGTCAAGCTCGCTGTTGATTCCCTAACTTCTCATTGTATCAAAAACGCTTGACTTTTCACAGAACTTTCTGTATCAAAATAAAATCCCAAGAAGGTAAGGTTACCAATTAATTTGTTTGTTTGTCTGTTAATTGTTCCTTCTTTCTTACTATTTATTTTAATTTCAATTCAATTCCACAGACCTTTGACAAGTCATACCACTTCAAACGTGCTTGGATACCTCTTGTTCGGTCGAAGGTTCACGTATCACTGAACAAAACATTTGAATGCGCTATACATTTCATATTTGAACACTGGCAACTGCGATTCAACTGAAAACAAGATAAATGAATGCAAATTACACGAATTGTTCTAAAAGTAAAGGACGTGAAAAAACAACAGAAAAATAAATGACGCCAAGGAAAGATTTCCGTACAGTTCCCTACATTAATTATACATGCATATTCCTACTAACCCTCTTCCAAAAAGAACGAGCGTGAATAGATTTTTGCTAGGAATATGCATGCATAATGAAGTAGGGACCTGTACGGAAATCTTGCCAACGACCGAACTTAGAAAAGGGAAAAATTATGCGTAATGACGCCGAAACAAACTTATATACCTACAAATAAACGTGTGAAAGGACCACAGGGAATAATCATTACCTCTCAGTTAACACTTAGACAGTATTACAACGCATACACACAACAGTACACACTTGACAACGAACCACGCAATCAACACATTTCTATTTTTTCTATTCTAGTTGCCACACCTCTTGTTCACAATGCAGCTGCACCGCAAGCGTACTCTCGGAAATTGGGCGGTTATTGCGCACGTGAGTCACTGTTTTTTCATTGATTGAGTTGTTGACATAAGATAGGAATGACTTTACTTGTCAAGATCGGTACCCTTCAAGTTTCCTTACCAGATTATGAACTGAAGAAGATTATATAATCAGCCTTAAAACGAACAAAAGATAAAGACATTGCATCCACTTTCCCTTTAGGTTTTGGGTGAGGTGATCGTGGTAGCGACAACAGCGAGAAAAGCAAACTTGGTGGTTTCAATGAATTAAAGGCAAATTAGAGTATTCAAGGGTGAGTTGTGAGCTATTTCCGAAAGTGCGGTTTTAGCGTCATCGTGAACAAATTAAGAATTGGTCGATGGTTACCGTGCAGCGTCAGAGTGGCTCGAGGTGCAGCCGAGATCAACTCTAGCACTCGTCAAGACCATCATACAAAACACCTGAAAGTTTCTGTGCTAATCTGCAGGGATGTTACAATGTGAAAAATCGACCGATCAGGACAATTGAGATTACTTACATCATTCGGCATTATTCTTTTCTCCAAAAGGAAACTTGACGTCATCACCAATAAGTTGAAATGGAGCCCAGTACCTCATGGGAGAAAATTCCTCTGAATCTCGAAGACATTTCATGGCTTGATGAACAGCAACACTGGCCCTTTCTCCTTCCACCAGGTGCTGGTAGAAACTTTTCATGAATTCCATGGTGGCTTCGTCATCAATAGCCCACAGTGACACTAATACAGAACGAGCACCTGCACACAAGAAAGCACGTGCCATGCCAACCACTCCCTCAGAGCTCAAGACTCTGCCTCGACCACTGTGACAGCAGCTTAAGACCACAAGGCTGGCTCGAAGGCGGGCTGCTTGCACATCCGACATGCTCAGAAGGTAGTCCTTGTCCTCGGGGAATTGGGATGTCCAACCAGGGTTTGGAGCCAACGCAATCTCTCCAGTTTTGTTGTGTCCGTGGGCAGCAATGTGAACCAAACCAACTGACGACATTCGTTTCAGCACTTCAGCTTTTGTTGCCCCTCTTCCGGTTAGGGGCCGCACCTTAAGAACTTCTCCAATCATTTCTACTTCCTTTTGTGCATATGGCAATTCAGGAGAATCACGAAAGAATCCCCTCACTTCTTTCAACCCTTTCAACCAGGGATTTCCAACTAAAAGCGCTCCACTCTTTCTGTGATAGTCTTCAGGCACACTTGTCAATAGCTTTAAAGTTGAAAGCGAAGGCACGGTGCGAATCCTAATAGATTCGCTGAGGGCCGCCCATGGAGCTAAACAGAGCGGACCATCCGGGACTACAACCAGGTCTTCTTCTTGAAGCAAGTCGCAAATAGGGCCAATAGCTACATCATAAAGTGGCTTTAAAGGATTGTCGCTAAAGTGCGATGACTTCCCTAGGTCTTCTGCTGGTAATCCCACGGCTTCTCTAGTCAAGGGGAGATCATTAGTCAGTTCATCCAGTGCACGATTTTCGCATCTTACTCCAACACCAGCTCCAATACGTTTCAAAACTGTCTCTAGTAAGATGCAAATGGGATCTTCGTCTTTACTCTCACCTTCTATCTTTCCTTGTCGTAATGTAATTTCCTTTCCCCTGCTAAGAAACCAGATGTTCACCGCGAGTTCCTCAATTCCTAGGAAAGCTGTTGGTGTAGATATATCTGTCATCAGGCGAAGGATTGCCTCCTTAGCGTCAAATGTCGATGATATAGGCGGGGCAAGGTGATATTGAGTAACCAGCGAGTCCATCAAGGCCTGTGCTCGTCCCTGCTCAGCAGCAGATAAGGCCTCCTCGGTCCGACCCACTGTTAGTAATGTCGTCCAGAAATTAGTGTACACAGTCCCATATAGGTCGCGAAAGTTTATTTTCCACTGATCTTCTGTTTTCAGGAGAGACCTTAGGGAATTAAAAACTGCAATACTCGAAGAAAAGCACGGCAAAGCTCTCCTGAAATCACCAAGTTTTTGATGATCATCACCAAGGCTGCCCAAGGAAATTCCTTCACCATGCTGATCACCCTGTTCTTTGGCAATGTCCAAATGCTTTTCGTGATACTCAATGGCTTTTCGGAAGTCACCAAGTGAATTGTAAGCATCACCCAGATTGCCATAGGCAGCTCCTTCTCCTGCCCGATCACCCACTTCTTTGGCAATGTTCAAATGCTTTTCGTGATACTCAATGGCTTTTCGGAAGTCACCAAGTGAATGGTAAGCATTACCCAGATTGCCATAGGCACGTCCTTCTCCTGCCCGATCACCCACTTCTTTGGCAATGTTCAAACGCTTTTCGTGATACTCAATGGCTTTTCGGAAGTCACCAAGTGATTGGTAAGCATTACCCAGATTGCCATAGGCACCTCCTTCTCCTGCGCGATCACCCACTTCTTTGGCAATCTCCAAATCCTTTTCGCGATACTCAATGGCTTTTCGGAAGTCACCAAGTGAATGGTAAGCATTACCCAGATTGTCATAGGCACCTCCTTCTACTGCTCGATCACCCTCTTCTTTGGCAATCTCCAAATCCTTTTCGTGATACTCAATGGCTTTTCGGAAGTCACCAAGTGAATGGTAAGCATTACCCAGACTGCCACAGGCAAATCCCTCTCCTGCACGATCACCCACTTCTTTGGCAATGCTGCAATGTTTTTGGTGATAGTCAATGGCTTTTCGGAAGTCACCAAGTGATTGGTAAGCATTACCCAGATTGCCATAGGCACATCCTTCTCCTGCGCGATCACCCACTTCTTTGGCAATCTCCAAATCCTTTTCCTGATACTCAATGGCTTCTCG
Organism: Astreopora myriophthalma; assembly: GCA_014634185.1. NCBI lineage: Eukaryota > Metazoa > Cnidaria > Anthozoa > Scleractinia > Acroporidae > Astreopora > Astreopora myriophthalma. The sequence continues at coordinate 206,029 of BLFK01001130.1, forward strand.
TAAGTCACCAAGTGAATGGTAAGCATTACCCAGGTTGCAACAGGCGCCTCTTTCTTTTTCCATATTAACCACCGTTTTTTGCAATGTCCATATACTTTTGCTGTTTAACAAAACAATGTTTGTTTTTTGTGGCCAAGTTTAAGGCAGGACTTTTTTGGTGTCTTTATCTGGACTGAATTAAAGTCGTTCTGTCAATGTAAATAAGATAAAGTTCACATATCTGAATGAAATGTCTATGAACCTGAGTTCATGTAGGCTACTACAGTTGTAAGGACTTAATTCTAAATGGCGATAACGAAAGGGCGAGATATAGTTCATTCCTGGGGATGAGTTGTTACGATCGTTTATTTGGGCTCCTACAGTTGTGGTATTGATTACTTTATTTGCAGGGGCACGCCAAAACTGGCAAGGTTAAGGGACGAAACCAGGGCCATGGATTGTATGGCTAGCCAACCCCCTTTCTTCGGTCGTTTAAGCTTGAAACCATTAAAGAAAACTAAACTATGAAATAAATAATCACGAAAGGGAACAAAATTGTCAAAACAATTAAAACAAAATTCTTATATTAGTCAGGCTGATTCGGGAGGGGGAGGGGCATTCTGGCATTTGTTGGTTTTATTCAACACTTACCAGCAACCCCAAAACCTTTAAAGACAACCTTATAACGTGACAGCCTTACAACCTAACAGCCTGACAACCTTACACCCTCGCAACCCGACAGCCTGACAACCTTACCGCCTGACAGCCTGACAGCCGGACAACCTGAAAACCTGACAAACTGACAACCAGACAGCCTTACAACATGACAGCCTGACACCCTGTAAGCCTCGTAGAAGCCATGACTTGCTGGTTCGGGCCTTGGGGCAGCAAGATGCTAAATTCCAATGCGCAATAGACCATTTTACAGTTCTTTGCTTAGTTACCAGTCTTTTGAATAAAAGCGAGGCTGGAGCTGACCTTGTTTTGATAGACTCGTATTGATAAAGACTTGTATCGTGTAAATCGTGCTAATCTTATGATACAAGTTTTCCTGAATACCTTAGACTTAGCACTCATGCAGTGTCTGCATACAACTTGAGATCCTCTGTTGCTCCACTGTTACGTATCCCCAAGGAATCTGGCACTTTCCACCATACTGCCGCAACTTTTTTCAATAGTCTACCTTCCCATGTTAGAACCATTAAGGAGTATGGAATTTACAAATCAATAATGCCATTGATATAAAGCCCGGACTCGACTCTCTTCGACGACACATAGATTTTTATCTCAATAACCCAAATATTAGATATGGCCCATTTTAGTCATTCATTTATTTTATTATTATCATTTTCCAAATATCAATTCTTATTGTATTTGTAATTACTCGAATTTAGTTAGATACTTTTCAGTGTACAGGCAAGGAGCCACTGCGGATTCTGTATTAAAGTCATTATTATTATTAATATTATTATTAAGAGCTGAGTGGTTTTGTTGTGTAAATCGTGCTAATCTTATGGTAACTAGTTCCTATTTACATAAGAAAAGCATTGAGTTTTGTATCAAAACAAGGTGAAGTCCAAGCTCGCTTTCATTCAAAGGCCTGGTAACTGAGCACACAACTCTACAGTGGTCTGTCTCCTTCCAGCTCTCCTTCCTCCACGTGCATGGCACCCTACATGGGGGGCAGGCCAAGAAGCACGCAAAGTGCAATCCACCGGGTAATCAGTCCTCCACCCGTCTCAAGATGACAAGGCAGCGCATGATCCGCATCCCCAACAAAGACAAAAACCTATGCTGTGCCAGACCCATTGTCACTGCCAAGGCCAAAGGAGATGATCACCCCCCGTGGCAGTGGTTTCAAAAGGGACACAGGATCCAAGTGTCGGTGGCCATTCAATTCGACGAGGACGCTTGCATGGAAAAAGGACCATGCGGACGAGAGGAACTCACCCAACTGCCGCTGGCACCCAGCCTCTTACGATTACACCATATTGGCCGTGGATGCCAACCGTGCCACCTTCGCCTACGGTAAAGGACCTAAGTTGGTTCGCATTCTCTACGAGGACTGGCACTACGATGCGCTGGTCAGCATCAAGGGGTCCATCGGCAAGAACCAGACCACCTGGAGGCTTAGACTCTGCTCACCTGGACTGCAATCGATGTGGGTGTCTGTTTTCTGGGGACGCTTGCTTGGCCAGTCACTGCAGTTAGACTCACAAGGGCAGGCCAGCCAGGCCAAAGAAACCCTGCATTTCCAACAATCGACACAAGTGCCAAGGTACCTCAAGTTATTGTGCGATTCCAAGAAGATCGGCGGGCATGTGTGTGGGCTCATCACCTTCCCGTCCTTGAAGGAGTACGCGTGTGAACACAGATGTTAAGTGCAAGTGGCCAAGACCGGCAACAAGCTCGAAGAGGAATGGTCCCAACGTTGACGTGCTCCTTGCGGTGCCACTGCTGGATCGCAGACTGTGCGTGCCAATGAACTCTCCTCCAACTCCGACTTGAAGTTGGAGGCTTTGGCAATGATGTAGACGAGCAGGAGAAGCCGCCCCTGCACGTTTTCTTCGACATCAAAAGCATGCAGGTGGAGAGTGACCACGCGCCCAACCTCTGCAACGACAAGAGGGGTACGTTCATCCAGTACTTTCTCAAGTGGCTCGACACATTGATGAAGAGAGAGACGCATGCCTTCACCGTCTTAGCACACAACTTCCAGGATTTCCAGTTACCTTGTCATCGACGGGTACCATCGTCAAAAGTGCAAGATCGAACAGGTGCACAACTGCGAAAAGGTGTTGCAGTTGACTTACAAGAAGATACGCCTCATCGACTCATTTCCTGCTTTCCAACGCCGCTAGCCTTGTTGCTTAAAACCTTTGGCTTGACGGAACTCAAGAACGGGTACTTCCCGCACCTGTTCAACACGCCCGATCATCAGGACTACGTGAGGCGCAACCCGGATGCAAAACACTACATACAATGCCATGTCCATCAAGGGGTGCCGAGACTATGAGAAATGGCACAGAGAGTAAAAGGCCAAGGGAGTGGTGTTTGATTTGCAAAAAGAGTTCGTCTCTTACTGCGAATCGGAAACCTCTACTTGCGCACCCATCCTGGAGGATTCACCACCGCCGCCAAACCACAGTTGCGGCATTGGATTGGCTTTTCTACATCTCTTCAATGATTGCTTAAAGCTGTTGCATTTAGCCAATCATGTTGCATTAAACTGGGGAAAATCCAAAATGGCAGCGTCAGACAAGTGCACCGAAAATTGAGATGGACGGACAAAGAAACAAATTTGCTTTTAAACGTCGTTCTAAATTTCGAAGCAAAAAAGGTAGGCGAGGGAGTCTATTGACACAGTCAAGACAAAATATGAAGAGGTAACGAAGAGCTTTGTGGAAAAATACCCGGAAAACTTACGGGAAAACTACAATCCTGGCCAAAAATATTGGGACAATTTGCTACATTTATCTCAAACCGTTTCTCTGCCCCCTGTCCCCCTAGCAATGTTTGACGCAGCTGTGTTTATGTATAGTCCGAAGGCTCCCAGTTGCTATCAACGTTGCAAGGGGGAGGGGGGTGTCTGCAAATGACAATAAGAGGTTGAATAAGGTTATGGCGACTGCTTATGGATGTGTAGAATAAAAATGTACGCTATCTAAGCCATTTTGTGTTCTGTCCCGTAAATTTTTGGCCAGGATTGTAGACTCCAGGTCTTTACCGCAAAAACTGCGCAAAAACGTGCACGGTCCAACTGCTCGGACGAGTACGTATGAAAGTGGAACCGTACCGGTCAAAAACTTCCACACTTGCCAACGTGCACAACTTGCCAATGTGCACAGTTCCGGGGGTCCCGTGTGAAGGTAAGGTGGATCCGTGCAGGTTTTTGCCCGTTCAAAAATTTGTCCGGACGCATCAGTCCGGACCCCCGGAGTCTATCAGTATTTTTAATTTGCTAGCACCAAGAGTCAATCTCTTAAAGCTCCAAAGAGAATGATCTCATCTAAACACACAAAACTAATAAGGCTGCCGATTATTTTATTTTTAATGAAGAATCTATTCCTATACCCGCATTGAGGCCATCAACTTATAACTTATTACTTATTACTTACTCATTAATCAAAATAAGAAACATTTTTAATAATACAATTGACAGGGGCTTTTCCTGTGGTAAGCGAAACTGGACCTGAAAGGTGCTTTGTAAGCAGACACACGCAGACTCAGTTGTCACACGATAGTGAACCGTTACCTTATATAGTTTATTTACGATACTTACGGCAGACTGACTCTTATTCAAAAGAATCCTCCAGTTGTTAAAAAGCTGACTGAAGAGGTCCGGATTGTATAATCTAAAGACAAACAAACAAAAAAAAAATTCAAAGAGACTAAGAGTTTACTTAAGACACAAGCTTAGGCACCATCGATGATTGCTAAGTTATCAAGCAGGACCACGCAATTTAAACAATTACATCGAAAACCGCCGTAAGAAAAACTAAATCTGTTGCGATAAACTGAGTCATATAATCAAGACTTAAAATGCATTAATGTGTTGTACTTGAGACTTATCTTTTTGATCAAAGGTTACCGAGCAAGAGTGATCTATCACAAACAAGTAAAGCACAATCTACAGCGAGATTTGCCATTGACTTGACCAGCGCCAGACAGTAGGTATAGGAAACAAGGTCTAGCAACAAGAAGCGGCAGTCTTGAAATATGCGCAAACAGAAGAAACACAACAAATGCACAGGTCTATATTCCGATGCGCAATCATAACTTCTGCTGACTCTATGGGCGTTCTCGTTAACTTATTACTTACAAAATACGTAAAAGTTGTCACTCACTGAAAGAAACCGGCGACTGAAATGCAGGATACAACGCCCGACTCAACGTCTGAAAGCGAAAAGTCCAGTCACGGTCACGTGATTACGTCAACAACAGGCCCAAGAGTCAAGCATGGGGGGAAATTTACCTTCAAATATTTTCGCTATCAGGCTAACATTGCCAGGCATACATGTAATGACTTAAAATAAATCCCGAGATGATGGCCTGCAATAGTGGTTATTCCTAAAAATATAGATCATCAAGAAGTATGGCTTGTAAAATACAAAGCTAAGGATGGTAATTTTCAAGTCAGTTGTTTAAATGGTCCGAGCTTTCGTGCTCTTCCTGAGCGTGACAATATGATTATCTTTGTGTTTAGAAACGAAGTCCTTGTATTTCGGTTTCGTTTTCTAGAGGGAATATTTTGTAAACGTTACCTTGCCCTTTGTTTTCATTTTCAATCGAAAAAAAAAAAAAGCAATAGGCACTCCTTTTTTTCCTTGCCAAAGAAACGGCTCCCTCTTGAAAGACAATCAAACCACCGCCGGGTTCGAGAGATGATTGCCACAGCTCTGTATACATAGCATTTAAACAAAACCCGATCTAGCCATCATGCACACAGTGAAAAGTGAAGTAAACGTGTGAGATTTGCGATTGCGGTCGATATTAACGAGCCTTGGATCACAAAAGGCAGCAGGGAAAAGTTCATTTTTAATTACATAATAAACAGAGTAGCAGAAATCAATGTTGCAGAATCACTAGCGAAGAGCTCTGCTATACAATCGATCACAAAAACACAAGAGCTGAATATTGAAGGAAGAGTACTTAAATATGTTGGCAGTGTGAGCAAAACTGAAATATAAAGCCACAATTTGGAGATATTAAATATGCTACAGGGAATACAGCCCCAAAGGCAGCGACAAAATTGAGGGTTGTCATCCGTCACAAACGATTCACATGCAAATGGAGGGCTGCGTATTTCGTTCGTCATTGTGGATTGATCTAGCTCAGAATACTGTGTTCCCGATTAGAAATAAAGCTTACTTACCGCTAAAGCTTGGATCTAAACGAAACCAGCTAAGAAGATACGCGAGATGCCTTAACGGGAAGGTGTGCCCCGATAGGATATTGTTTTCAGGGTGTTCTGTTTTGAACGGGGTATCGATTTCATCACTTTCTGTCTTAAACAGGCTCTACGACTTAAACAGGATAAGCTTAGATGTTTGTTTATAGAAGCCTGACGACAAGCCGCCAGTTATTGGTGGGTTTCCCTCAACTTTTCTAATTACAGCTTATTACACTCCAAAATGAAATGATAGTGGTAACCGGAAAAACAGGGTATGATTTGGGGTCAAATGTGTTAGATAGGATCTGAAAAATCTGAATTCTGTCTTAAACGGGATAAAGAAATCAGAGAATTGTGTCTTAAACAGGGTCAGGGTTTGAGCACCTGGGCCGCGCCTCCCTTCCCAAGCATATGACGATGACTGCGACGCCGACAAAATTGTCGCGCAGCATCTGTTAGAAGGAAAGGCTTACCACTTTCGAAAACGCTCTCATCCACACGAAACCAATGGATAAGGATAAACGAAAGTGTGACGCGGAAGTTCTTCTCTTAATAGACCATGACGGCGTCGCTGACAAAAATAGGGAGCTTACGAAACGACGACGACGACGACGACGGCTACGAGGACGTCACTTCAAAATATACGTTTCTCGTATCACTACGCAACTCTTTCATGTCGTTCCGCATTTGAATTGAGTAGTAACTGCTGAAGAATAAAACTGATACGAGCGGATTAGAAGCGCAGAGAGAGAACTGAAAATTGATCGTCAAGTGCTAACGTCCTCCAAAAAACCTTAAATTTGCTTATTTGACGCCGTTATTTAGGAGATGACGGCAAAGAAATGTACCAAAATGTAAAACGCACTTGCAGAACT
>BLFK01001130.1:217775-220060 GCA_014634185.1 Astreopora myriophthalma
TAAAGCCCACTGTTTCAACAATTTACCAGCAATTTGTTTAAGGACTGTAGGCTCCCTTTAACTGTTTTTATATGATTTAACCTGACACATTTAAATGTAATCGCAGGGTTTGGGGAATGCAGGAAACTGTTTCAGCACTAAGACATCACTGAATAAAGAAATCTTATTGGATCGCATACAAGGTACTATTTATGGAAACTGCATTGGTGATGCCATTGGGCTGTTGACTGAGTTTATGACCAAGAGAGATGCCATACGTGTAAGTTGTTTTAAAGTTTTATATTTTCCTTACAGGCAGAGAGCAGTAGCTTAACTTCTTCTTATGAAATCCACTTGTCATTGTGTCTTTTAATTCAGGCCCGAGACCACACCATGCTGTTTGCAAATAAAAATATAGTCTGCAATTTGTTATAGTTGTGTTTAAAAAAACCAGTCTCTGCTTACGAGCCAGGAGGCCCATCAGACCGGCACTTATCTCAGGTTTCCGTAGCATGAAGTGACTAGGAGTATTTCTACTCCTCCCTGGATGGGATGCTAGTCCATCGCAGGGTTACCCCCAGCATTTCGCTGGTACCCATTTATACACCTGGGTGGAGAGAGGCACCGTGAGAGTAAAGTGTCTTGGCCAAGAACACATCGCAATGTCCCCAGCCAGGACCCGATCCTGGACTACTCGATCCAGAGTCAAGTACTCTAACCATGAGGACAGCGTGCCTCCCATGTAGTTGTGTGGGTTTCAATAATTGTGATAGATCAAAGTTATGTTTTGACACAAAACTTGCAGTATAGCAGGTTCTGGGACACAAACATGTGAGATCAATCTTTGTGAGCCTCTCAAGCCATTACTTCCTTGTTTTTGGCAGTTTGCATCTCCAGTGTTGCATGTACTCCCTTGAGGACGTGCAATACAGGCTGATTTGTGGCACACTGTAGTTAGATATAATTATTATCAGTATGGGGTTCTACTTTTGGTTCTAGTCCTTAATTTGCTCAGGCACGTAGTATTAATTAACACCTGATTACCAGTAATTTTCATTTTTAGATTTACAGTAGTCCTAGCCTGAAAAGCAGATCACAACAGACATCAGAAACAGCAACAGGAGAACCACAGTTGCCAAATTTAGAATACTCCATGAAGCATAGAGATAATCATCGTAGGAAATATGACTTTGGAGATTGGACTGATGACTCAGATCAGTTGATGTTGATTTTACTGTCCTTGTTACACAACAATGGAAAGGTTGTTATTATTTTACTTTGAATTACTTTGCTTGTTTATTCTCTAACAAATTTGACAAGATTTGACAAAATTTGACAAACAAATGTTTTTGTTGTTAACATTAAGTTCAAGGTGATGGGTTTAACAGAGTTAGTCAAAGGGGTAGAGATGATGCACTGGTGAAAGTACTTGCCCTTCACCAATATGGCCTGTGTTCTGTTCAGGCTACAAAATAACCTTCGCTCTCGACAACGGTAAACAATCACTTTAATGCTTTGACAAAAGACTAGTGGACGCTTCGAATAATGACTGCAATTCTTTGAGTGAAAGCACATGTTCTAGCATACCATAATATTAACACAACAAATGTCCCCAGTAGGGTGGTCCCATTACAAGTCTAGTCTCACAGGGGGTCGTGATGCTCTTCCACAGCGGGTCCTGGCCCGAACAGCCTGTGGCTTTGAATCTGGGATGATGCCGTATTACTGTGGGTTGAGTTTGGGTGGTTGGTCCTGCGCTCAACTGAGAGGTTTTTCTTGGGTGCTCTGATTCTCCCCTACACTAAAAAAAAGAGCACTTGATTTGAAGATGAAAGCCAATTTATAGAGGAATGTATGGAGTTCTTAAAACTGGAGTACCGAATGGGTGGGGACCTCGTCAAAACCAAAAAATTCCTGGTGGCATGACATTTCATATTTGGAGGTGAACACAGTCTATTGAAGTGATTTTATTGAAGACACTGCTGGCACATGTCAAAACGTATTTTGCAAATATTGAATGAAGATTGGAAGGATTGTCAAACCCTGGTGAAAAATTTTTAAGGATCTTTGCAAGGATCCTCAGAAATCTTTGCCAAGATCTTCAAGAATCCTGCAGAAATCTTGCCAAGATCTTTGAAAATCTCCAGAAATGGTGCCAGGATCTTTAAAAACCTTGAAAGGATCCTTGAAAATCTTCAAGGATCTCTGCTCCTTGTACTTGTTTTCACAAAGATCTTTGTAAGATCATCACAAGATCCTTGAAATGTCCTTACACTCAAACCAGGTCGAGCATACCCCTCCCCCCC
>BLFK01001130.1:225070-230718 GCA_014634185.1 Astreopora myriophthalma
CAAAAGAACGCGTATTCTGTGTATTCCGAGTAAACCGTACTCAGTTTATTCCGTTCATTCTGCTATCGAGAGCAGAATGAACAAAATACTATTCTGTTCATTCCGAAAACGGAATAAGTCCCCCCAAAACGCGTAAACCGACCATTCCCTCTATTTTTATTCCGAAATAGTCCCCCAAAAAATCCACCCTAAATTAAAATAGTAGAAGTGTACGTAGCCTTAAACACAGGATCCTGATTTGCAGGGGACATCAGGGATCAGCTTTTTGGGGCTGAGATAATAAATTTTCTTCTATGAATTTCCCCTTGAACAGAAAGACGAACTTCGGAAGTACTTGAATGCAGAGTCCTTGGCCGATTTGCAGCTGGATGAAGATGGCAAAATTGGTTACACGTACAAATGTTTAGGTGCGGGATTTTGGGCACTAAGGCAGCGCGACTTCCGAGCGTCGTTGGAGGCCATCACTTTTGAGGTGATAAGGGTTTGCTACTTCAGAATTACAGCCGAGAAATGAACGCGAATTTAATGTAGCTAATCTGAAAGAATTTTTAAGTCGATTCTGAAATGCTTTAGGGAAAGTGCGGATCGTTTTTGTCACTTGCAAGTCTCGTTTGGCGTCTCACTGTCTGTCTCTGTCTGTTTGTCTGTCTGTCTCGTTCTCTCTCTCTCTCTCTCTCTCTCTCTCTCTCTCTCTCTCTGTTTCTGTCTGTCTCTCTCTGTCTGTCTCTCTTTTGTCTGTCAAGCTTCAACTTCATCCTTAACTTTTAATTTACACTGTTTCCACTGCATTAAATAATAGATATTTACAGCACTTTGTATAAACATAAATTTAAAAAGACAAACTGACTACAGGGAGTACGTGCACAGGCCCGGGCCGAAAGAACAGAAACTTCAAATTGGTAGTTGTCGTGTTACCTCAGTGTAGATTAAAAAAAATAAATTAAATTAAATGTAAAGAAAATAAAAAATATTTGAATTCTGTTAATTTTAAGTTTAGAGGTGTGAATAATATGGATACAGTAAATTTCTCAAAGTACCTTTTTGTAATTAACTTTATAAAATGTCATTGAGCGATTTTCAATTGAACGTCGCAAAACCAACACCAAGGTAATTACAATTAAGAACGGAATTAATTACCTTGTAATTAGTTACCTTAATACTTAATTAATACTTAATTGATAATTATTAAATTAAATAATTATTAAATTACCTTGTAATTACAATTAAGTTTTGAAGGAAATACACCCTTCGGCCAATCACAAAACAAAGTAATTCACGACTTGGTTTTACTAGCCAATCGGAACACAAAGAAAGTTAACGCAGCTGGCGCCAAGTGCAGGGAAACTGGTGTCACTAAGTCGCAAATTGCTTTTGCCTCAGATTGGTTTTCAAGTTCGCTGAAGGGTTTGTTTTTTATCCAATCATAGAGCAAACGAAGGCAATCGCGTAATTACTTTCAACACTCGATTGAAAACTGTCCTAACACTAGCAACCGCGTTGCCAGGGTCCTCCCCGCTCCAGTAAACGGGAAGAATGGAGAAGCTGGGAACGATAACTTCCGTCATTTATATTGTTTGTTACCAGGCAGGGGATGCGGACACGAATGGCGCCGTAGCTGGCGCCTTGCTGGGCTGTAAACTGGGTGCCAGTGCTTTGCCGCCTTCTTGGCTCAATGGACTGAAGCACAAAGACTGGCTTGATCAGCAGATAACTAGGTTAGCTGGTTTTCTTAACTGGTTTTCAGTTGAATTCTATTACGCGTGCTCACTGTAGCCGTGTGCTCGAATACGCCAATTTGAGTGCATCCCTTTGGAGCTGCCATTACTGATAACATCCTTTTGTTTCCCTTATAGATACCTGATGCTTCTTGGCCTCAGCGGTTGAGGGTGAAAATAAAAGAAAAAAAAAGCATGTTGATTGTTTAAATTGAATGAAACATTTTAATGCGGTTTGTATTTATGCAATGCTTTTATGTTCTAAAGAAGGAACTGACATCACTGCAAATGGCAGCAATGATGCTGGTGATGACGAAAAACGGCGACAACAACGATGCTGATGATGGACTTGCGTTTAGCGCCCAGAATCATTGTGTACCGATGCACCGATGTCTTTAAGAAGAAAGTGTCGTTAATTTTTCCTTGCGCTGCGCACATAGAGTAGTTTTCAATTGAAAGTCGAAAGTAATTACACGATTGCTTTGGTCTTCGTTTTGGTTTGTTCTGTGATTCGGTCAAAAAAAGCTGGCGCGAACGTTCTAACCAATCCGATGCAAAATTAAAACCAGTAGCGACTAAGTCGTTCTTATTTCCCGCTCTTTGCGTCGGCTGCGTTTATAATTACTTGGTTTGCGTTCTCATTGGCTAGGAAAACCAAGTCGTGAATTACTTCAATTTGTGTTTGGCTGAACGGTGTACTTCCCTGTGAATGTGAATGGCTTTGTAGTTGCTTTAGTTTTGGTTTAGACACTCGACTGAAAACTGCTCTATCATATTACTGAGATATTGATTAGTTGCGTCTCACTCAAACGCTTCCCCCCTTCTTTCCGAGCCTGAAGTGAAATGTGACGATCAAGTCACATCATATCTGTGTCAGAGTACGTTATTAGTGGCGCACAGGCTGGCCCGCCATTGTTGGTTATGCACTGTCGTTACTGTCTCTGATTTTAATCAGTCTAAAACTAGGAGAAGTGTTGAGTCTGGTTTTCCGAATCAGAAGAAATCATTTTTCCCAGTGTTGCCATAAAATTCCTCAAATTGAACCTTTGTATTCCGTCCTTTAAGTGAGTTAAATTTGAGCCCCTCCCCTCTCCTCCAACAGAAAAATTAACCTCGTTACTGATCGTTTGTTTTCTGTCTTGTTTTTGTTTTTGTTTTTTTTTGGGGGGGGGTGGCTTTTTTTGTGTGTGTTTTTTTTGGGGGGGTGGGGGAGGGGGCGGGGTCACGATGGGAGAGAGGCATTTCTGAAAAGGGCATTTGCACAAAAACTGTGGGAATATGAGAACACAGGGTTTGGGGAGAAGGGGGAGTTCCACGGGAACAAGGGAACGTAGGCCTCAGACATATATTATCCCTGAAGTCGAAAGTTTACTGGGGCTTATTTTATTGTCAGTAATTCGTTATTACATGGTTTTTGCTTGTAGTCGTCGAACTACTTTTAAGGTGTAATTTCTGTTCAAGCTATGGCCTCACGCATTGCAGTAAGGGAACCTTGATTCCTATGATCGGAATGGTAATAGAAGTTGTCTGTCGACATTCAAGTCCGTCTTGGCAACCACAATTATGCAATATCTACAAGGAAAAGAACCATACTGTCGTTAACAATTATTTTAAATTGGCGCTCGGGGACACTGAATACAAAAGGCAGATGTAACGGCGAACGCCAGCATTGTGTTAGCGTTGCATTTGGGCTGTTGTCGACCCTACCCGGCAAACTAAGAGTGTTTCTGGCAATGAGGTATTGTTGACGTTGTCAAAACGCTACACGATGACATTGAGTATGCTAATGTCAGGGAGGCTCATATTGACACTGTCAGCCAGAGCTTTTGCCAACATTGCACTAGTAACGCTAACAACTCTGGAACTCGGGCATTATACAGCCCGTTCCTAACCTTTTGCGAAGTCTCACTGATCTTGTGCTAATATTGCTTTTCCAACATTCATTTCTGACACGTACTGACATCACAGCTGGCCCTGGGTTTGTTACTAACATTGCACCGAAAAAACATCTCTAGGCCGGTTGCTGACATTGCGTTAGGCTGTTCCTAACACTGCACCGAGGTTGGTGGTGTCACAATTCTATGGCTGTGACTGATATATGGAGTACTGAAGTTTCGAACTAACCTGCAAGGTGCATGTGCCCATCTCCGGGAGTTTAGGGAGGCAGCGCTGTATCAGCCTTGGACAACAGAAGTTCGGCAAGCAGGTTATTTCCGATGGACATGGCTAAATTAAAAAAAGAAAACGTTTTAATTTTCACTTGGGCAGGCAGGCAGTCAATCAGTCAGTTTAATAGGCCTCAACAGGCTCCTGCGCTAACATGTACAAAACGCTTCCGTTAATTTGTGGATGGCAGTCGGCATGAGATGCTTTAGCAGGGCTGTGACAGGGGCTCCTAATTGCCCCGGCAGAGCCGCTGAACCGTTTCGTTTTGTATGTGTAAATATTCTCGGTTTTCTTACCGTTAAAGGTAGAAACCGTTTCATTCTGGCCACGGCGGTGTGTTTTTCCTCGTCCATGTTGACTGTTTCTACCTCTATTTTCACGTCCTTTGGCATGCATTGCTTTACCGGTGTGACTTCTCCGAGGACAATAAAGTTCTTTGTCAGTACACACGTCAGTCCAGCTTGGCAGCTAAGGTCCTCTCCTTCCTATGTTTAGAGCAGAATTAATTTAAGGGGGAAGTCAACTCGACTGTCTCTGTCTTTACTCGTTTTTCTTATTCGGTTATCTTTCGATATCTTGCTAGACTTAATTGAATTCAAACATTCCTTTACAGGATCATACTTCTTGGCGCTTTTATTAAATGTAAGACTTTTTCTTCATTTTTAGAATGTTTTAAGGAAGCCTAAGGGGAGGGTGTAGACATTAACATTTAACATTTAAAACTGGTAGGAATTTATCCAGGCAGCTTCCTACCAGGTTAAGGTAATCATTCCACTTGTCGGTAAACCGTGTGATAGTGTCCACTTTATCGATTCACCTTAATACAAAGTCCACTTTCCCCGAGTCAATTTTAGTATATACCGGCGGTCCACTTAAGATGCAAGGTCTGTGAATGTCAACTTCCGTCGTCCGATTCGCTTTTAACGTGCTTTTAAGTGGATTCATTGTTGTCAATATTCAGATCCCGCTGTGGAGCTGAGTCCAATATTTAGCCTAGTGTCAGACTCAAATCTGTCCGAAATTCTCTGTCCACTTTTTTTCAATCTTGTCGTAGAAAACTTTTGAATCAATTATTTGTTCGATTGATACAGAGATTTCTTAAAGGGATCACGGCAAACTCTCTTTATGGGTATTAAACTTACCGGTCTGTTACATGCTTCTAGCTTTCCAAGACCCGAACCTCGGGCGTTCTTCAGGAAAACAAAAAACAGACAATTAATTCGTTTTAATGGTAAATATAAAGAAAACCCAATTTTGTTGCCCAAAAAGTCTTCGGGTCTTAAAGGACTCTAAAGACGTCAAAGACAGTTGTAAACTGCAGGGCTACTAAGGCCGTCTTCACTTGAGTGTCGAAAGTAAGTACAGTTGAACCTCTCTAATGCGGACACTAAAGGGACAGACCAAAGTGTCCGCATTAGAGAGGTGTCCATATTATAGAGGTCACCAAGATTGCATCATTTTTAAGACTCCACTGACAGTTTTAAGTGTTCAGTAACGAAAAATAGGCCCAGTCTATCTAAACTGACTAATATACGATATTCAGACACATTGATTTGTACATCTCAGTTACAGTACATACTTTATCCGAATCGGTTATTTGAAACTAAAGGAACTACGTACAACGCAATGCTTCACCTAAAAAGGTAATAATAAAAGTACAGTTCTGAAAAACGTCTTTCCGTAGTTTACAAGTGCAGCGAAAAGTAACTGGAGTAATTTTCTTAATCTTTATGTCCTGTAATCATTCTAATCATTCAAGCTTTAAAA